>JAGXCT010036568.1:0-51506 GCA_022495035.1 Philopotamus ludificatus | reverse complement strand
TCTTTATGAAAAAATAAATAATAAAATAATGTATAAATCAAGAAAATCCAGATTTAGTTTTGATTATTTTTTACACTGGGTTAAAACAGATTTGTTATTTAGATAGTTTATTTAGTCATATTTATTTATTTGATTATAAATGAATGGCATTACAATAAATTCCAAAGAAACTTAAAAGAATAAATATAAATTTTATAATCCAAAATCCTACTCAATGGCAGCAATTTTGTTATAGTTACTTTAAGAGAAAGAAAAATATTTCGAGCAATAAAATATAAAACTATGATAAAATAACATAATAATTACCTTGCCTACATATATAAATAATTTATAATTTAATAATGATAATGAATAATGACTTTTTAATATTAAAAATAAACAATTAGGTTACAATCTCAACATTTAAATAGTAAACGAATTTATTTGATAATTTTTAAATCGTCTTATATTCATTTGACTATTAGTTTCATTTATAAATTCAAAGTCGCGGATTCGACCTTCAAATAAATTGTCAAATTTTCCTCATGCTTTCCACGTGTATGAAAATCTGTCACAGAATGATTTAATTATTTTGTATTATTAAATTCATTTGATAGTTTAAAATGAGCGGCATTTATTATGAGTAATTATTTTTATAACGTTAAAGTTTTGTTATAAAATCTTTCTTACTTTGATAACATTTTAATCAACGTATTTTTATCTCATGCTTTGATTTAATTTATTTAATTTTTATACCCATTGAAAATACACCTAGAAACTAATTTTAATTGTTAAGTTTAGTTCAATCTTTGCCATTTTCATTAATAAAATGAATGGTTTTCCATATTCATTATTTTAAATCTTAATAAGCATACCACCTCTTTAAATATGTGCAATATTTAATTTAGATTAGATTCTAGTACGCTCTTTTAAAAATAATTAAAGCTAGTTTTTATCGGAAGGTTCGGGTATATCATTGCCATATTCATAAATAAAATTCATTATTTTTCCTTTCCATTGTTTTAAATCTTAATAAGCAGTTACCTCGACTAAACATATTTGCGATATTTAATTTAGATTAGATTGTAATACGTTGTAATAAAAATAATTTAGAAATAGCACATAGAATCTATTTTTTATCGGAAGTTTCAGACATATCTTTGCCATTTTCATTAAAAATCATTATTTTTCCTATTCATTATTATAAATCTTAATAAGCAGTTACTACAACTAAAAATATTTGCGATACTTAATTTAGATTATATTGTAGTACGCTATAATTAAAATAATTTAGAAATAGCACATATAAGCTATTTTTATCGGAAGATTCAGATATATTTTTACCATTTTCATTATTAAAATTCATTATTTTAAATCTTAATAAGCAGTTACCACGACTCAAAATATTCGCCGTATTTAATTTAGATTAGATTTTAGTACGCTGTTTTAAAAATAGTACGTATAAGCTATTTTTTATCGTAAGTTTCAGATATATAATTTCCATTTTTATTCATTAAATTAATTATTTTAAATCTTTATAAGCAATTATCATGACTCGAAATTTTTGCAATATTTAATTTAGATTAGATTCAAGTGCGATGTAATAAAAATAATTCAGTGATAGCACATTATTTGGACTTAATTACATGATATTATTCTAAGATAGTGCTTTAATTTGATTTAGACGAAATGAAATGACACATGATTTTTAAGAAGTCTGAGAGCAGACACCGCAATCACTTATGAATTTCATACCGTATTATTATTTTCACCATTATTGAAACATATACACGCGAGAGCGCAATTATTCACACGACACGTGAAATAATAACGTTTTTGACAAATTGCCCCGGTGTTAATCTTCTATTTTTGAACCCGAGAAGGCCACACCTCCGATAACTTATCGTCGGCATCTTGTAACGGCAGGGAAATGCGCCATTTTTTCCAAAATTAAACAGACAACGGGCCGTATTGCGTGCCACAAGTAGCTGTCGGCCAATTGAATCGATCGTCGGTAATATATGTTATTTTTTTCATTGTCAGATTTGAATCTTTCATATGTGGAAATATATATCAATTCCGAATTCAATAACGGTTAGAAAAAAATCGTGAGTGGATCCCCATTGATAAGACAGTCACGATCGCGCTCGTACTCGGAAACCTAATAGCTGCCTATTAAATATAAATTATGAATAATGCCATTTTTTTCAGTGATATTAATTAATTACATGTAATTTCGGATAATTTAGCTGTGCATTGTTATTTTTTTTGTCATTATTTTAAGCAACGGTAGCTTGAATTTTTTCTCTAAATATTTCTTAAAAGCCATGAGGCAAACATGTCATTATGCAGATTAGATTTCGTATCAAAATTCTTTTTAATTAAATATCTAAAATATGCGGTCTTAAATATATTGTGAAAAACTCGTTTTTTCACTCTGCGTAATTTAATTAAGACGACGTAATAGCTTATAAAGTCGATAATACTTATGATGTAGTTGACCCTATGCTATAATATATTTTTTCTATGCCGATCGATGAATTTGCTATGAATATTCATCGATGGCACTGTCTACAACAATTTGTGAAACAAATTATTTCAATTGAATTGGCGATTTTCAATTTGAATCGTGACTCGCCGGTATAAGAGGCAGGTGACTATGGAATTGGAGTGGGGCAACAAATGGAGAATACTCTTCTCCGGCTCTTCATCCGCAACTTTGTATTATCTAGTTTTCAATTTTCTTCAACTTTGGAATTTAGGTGGAGGATGTGCTTTGCGGAGAGAAATGGCCTCATTGTTTACGCGTGACGTTTTACATTTATTTTTTTTTTGGCCGGGGAAAAGTTGAAAAATTAAAACGAGAAGAAAATTCCCAGATGGAAATTGCCATGGGAAATTTTGGGAGCAATGTAATTTTTAGACAGACGAGCCGTGATGCGAATATGTAATAGTTCGTTACGCATTCGAGTTGGATTGATTAGCACAATGAATTCTTATTAATACATAAAACGGTTATAACTCATAATTATTCTTATATAATATAAACACCTATTTTAATATAATTTTAAAATAAATTATTTATAAGTCAAACAAATATGGACACATGAAAAACTCGCGAAATTTACTGACGCTTACTTATTATAAAATATTTTTATTTACATTTATAATAAGTTAGGATCGTTTTATATATTATGAGATTTTTATTCATATAAATTTTAAGATGATATATATAATAATTACGTATTTTTCTCAGGCTATATTTTTGAGAATTAAGTGCAATAAAAAATTTGAATGATTGTTTAATTATATATATTATATAATTTACTCAGAAACTCTGTGAAAAAATGTAAATAATTAAACATTCATAAAAATCGTGCAGAAACAAAACAACAAAGTTATATTTCCACACAAAAAATGTTGAGGGATAAAAATTTGGACTCACAGTTTTATTTTACAGTAGATTTATTTATTTGAGATGATTTATTATAAATAATTTATATACGTATACAATTATTTATTAATATTAAGTGTACGCTCTATATTTTAAATATATTTATAAAAATGAACGTAACTTCGATTCCTTAGATGTTTTTTTTATAATAAATATTTAGTAAATTCCTCTTTATAGTCCAGAAGTTACTAGATCGTACTGTACATAGTATCCCTTCAATGAAGATAGAAACAAATATTAAAGTTATAGTTAATAGTAGAGCCTAATAGTGTTTCTTCTGGAACTTTGTAAAGCCTAAAACACTATGAAGATGATTTTTACTATATTTTGAAAAGATCTACGGATTTTCGTATCATCAACCACTGTTTGTACCACCATTTTTTTTATAATCGAGGTTCCAGGTCTACCTGATCTTTGAGAAACAAACGTTTTACGTATTCTCTTCAATTGAATAGTTATTTTATTACTATTAATAAATTTCACAGAGATATCGTATTAGCTAATATATTAGATAATTCAGCCACATGTAGGGTTGTCGATCTCTGGCAATCTTAGCATCCAGACCTCTATTAATTCTAACTGCACAAGGGTCCTAGCTAACTAAAACATTTTTTTTGAGGTCTATCATGTGAGAGCTGGAGCCATGAGACACATTTAAAGTTACTAAACCGATTTTTTTTTGCGCGTCTATTTACTTTTGACACGCTAGTGTATATGTAGATTAAAAATAAAAGCTAATAACTTAATTAGAAGATAAATTACTGAAATATAATATAATTTTATAATGAGTTATAATCTGCTGAATTATTCGTTAGATTCAATGTCAATATAGTAATTTATTAAGCCGTATTTGAAACATATATTATATAAATTCGGTTAAAATTATCAAGGCGTTGCGACAAATGGGCCGTGCCGAAAAATCACCACCGAATATCGCGTGAAAATTGCGAATTTTCACATTTCCCCGGGAATCCATCGCCGGGGTCAGGATGTGGCTGCCGATGAATTTCGATAAATTTTCACCGCGAAGAACAAAGCTTTGAATCGCATTAAAGATAAACCATTACACATCGGCAATAGTGCGTGCGTAGGTCGGTTCAAAAGTGAGCCTCCCCCGTGGGATCCCACTCTCCCCCCCCCCCCGCGCCGTCTCCACCGCCGGTCCGAGATAAATCCCCGGGAAAACTCCCGCAAATTTTCCAACGACGCAGCGAAATCAGGGATGAAATCAAAGAGGATCTGGGTGAGTGCAATTGACACGTGAGAATTTATCTCAAAACTTTATCTTTCATATCAAATTCAGCGCTTGTTCGGCAACCAGGGCCGCACCCGGGGCTAAAATTCAATATATTTCGGTGAAAGCGATGACTGGATAAAAGTTTTCCGTCACCCGGGACCCCCGAATTTACATCGGTAATGGGGAATGGGGGCAAATGTAAGAAAATTGGCGTATGATCCATTGTATGACACGAAATTATTGCAGATTTTCTGACCCACATATGTAGATAAATCAGTGAAAAGCCTGAAATATAGCTGTAATGTCTAAATTTCATAATATAGACTAGAACTGATAAATACCATATGTCTGTTTAATTAGTTTACTGGAACTTTTGTTTAGGAATATCAATAGTATACGTGCTAATTAATAATATTTGATAAAACAAATAATACTTCTTCGTCGTCTTTGTAGAAAAATGATACTTAATTGCTTAGAAAGATGATGACCTTTAAGATGCAGTATATATCAGAGATTTTTCAATTAAAAAATAATAAATAAATTATTACTAATTACAGTTTTTTCTATTTTTGTGATATATTATTCATGGAATTATCTAATAATCGATGAGTGGTATTTAAGTATATTACATTGAACCATTTAACCATAAAATGTTTTAAGATTGCAAGTCTCACATTCACTCCCTGGCCAATGTCAATAAGGTAACCAGTGTCATTGCTTGTAGGTAACATCCATATATTTGGATAAAGTTAACTACGACTGAGCTAAGTTAGTATTCGGATAGGTATCAGATGAAGTCTATGAATTCAGGGAATTCTTTTATAACACTGACCAAGGGTAAGAGGAAGACATCCATTACCTCTGTATGTTTAATAAATATAATTATGTAGATAGTTTGACGTGTTGGAATTATTTAATTTAATACCTTCTATTCTTCGTTAAATAAATATTTATAAAATAAATAATATAAATATCAATCCAACTGAAATAATATTAAAAAATAACCTATGTCGTGGTTTAACATTTGGGGAATATTAGTGTGAGAGACTCATTCCCCTTGCATCTTTAGAGTCCTTAGAATCTTCATAGAATCTTATAAAATATAAATAGCCTAATAGTTTCCTTTAATATTTTTATTATTATATTATTAGTACACTCATGTTTTCAAAATAATTGATTTATTTGTAAATACTATTTGCTATTTATTATATGAATGTATAATATTAAAAATCAATCTTTTTCATAATCTTTGTGGACTTGCTTATAGATGATGACCTTTAAGATTGAGTGTATATCACAGATTTTTAAATCATAATTTAATGAATAAATTATTATTAATCACAGGTTTTTTAACTATATTTTAATAATATATTTATATAAATTTTAAAAATCGTTAGTCTCACATTCACTCCCTGGACAATGTCAATTAAATGTCACTAATGAATAAACATCGAGTACTATTTTATCTCATTCGTTGTTGACTATACATAACTATAAATTTAATATCATACAATATATATCAATGATGCATGCGGGGTGAATTATTAGTCTCACATTCACCCCCTGTTCAGTATCATGAAATATTCATAGATTGAATTCTTTCGCGGTTAATTGTACAAATAAAGCAAATTGTTGTCGTATTTATTCAAAAGTTTTGACTAAACAATGTTTATTGTTCTTCTTCTGCGATTTAAATCTTATTATTACGTTTTTTTGGGGTCATCTCTTTCAATGACACGGAGATCACATGATATATCACCAGTACTCACCACGTGTATATTATTATACGGACATTCAATTACAGTACGTCTTCGGCATACCAGCGCTTTCAAAACTGGCAATAAATCCAGTAATAATAATATAAAAGTCATAAAAGATTACTTTGAATGAACGATAACATTTTAAAAGCTCATCACGCGTCCGTGTTAAATGAGTTTCGTGTAAAACGACGCTGATGAGTTGACTCGTTACTCGAACGTTAACGTCGATATGATTTTTGTATTGTGTTCTATTATATCACTCCAAGATATTTTAACGTCCATTATGTTTAAATTTTTTTATTACAAATAAAAATCTTATATTGATTTATTAATAAATTAAAATTAATATAAGATTTTTATTCTCTAGATGAGTTCGAGATCTCATCCTGTTATTTATAAAAAAAAAATATCAGCTATATTTATTAGGATTTTTACCATTTTATTAGATGTATTGCAAAAACATCTGTATTAATTATAATTAAACGATTTTTTTCTGACATGAAAAAAAATATTGTTCTGTTAATTCTTAAGCAGCTCTATATTTTAGGTGTATTTAAAAGAATGGACGTTTTATAAATACAATTGTAATGCTTATAAAATTCGTATTTTTAACAAATACATATAAAATATAATTTTCATTAGCAGATATAACCTTTTTCTACCTATCTGGTAACATTTTATTGCCTCGCTCATAAAAATTTGGAGGTTTGGGGGCAAAATACTCATTATAAAATCCATTTAAATAATGCTGCATCGATCTGAAAAGATGATAGCTTGATTGACTATTAATTAAATATTTTTTCTCGTGTAATTTATGACGTATGAAAAAAACTTGTTTTCAATGCACTAGGGAGGATCGTTTTTTTTATGTCTACCGCTAAACGTTTCATAATAAAGTTAATCCTATTTTTGGCCAGGTTTAAGAGCTTCAAAATAAATTATGCCTTTGCAGTTCCACCATACAGAAAAAAGATTATTATTTTGAGGCCGGGCTTAGGGGTTGGTATTGCTACCTAGCTCTTACTTCCATTTATTATTACGCTCTTGGTTAGATAGGAGTATTCATTATCACGCTTTTAGTTATCAAGTCTTCCAAAAATCCTGTTTTTGATTCCATTTCTTTAGGATGTTCCCATGCGTTTAATCGATAGCCTAGAATTTTCCTTTTTTAGGATGCTTTTATACACACGTTAATTTTTTCAATAGATAATGATAGATTATTTTCGATTTCGGTACTCAGTATGGAATCGTTTACTTTACTAAGTCTTCCACCTGTGGGATTATTTTTTAAATCAAAATTTCTTAAATTGATCATCAAAATAATAAAAAAATATGATATGAAAGAGAAAATCTTTGAAAAAATCTAAAAAACGTATATTTTTTTGAGTACTCCTATTAATTTCTGGAAGGCTGTTTAGGAAAGATAAATGTCTAGTTATATGGAGTTGTGTCTCATTTTTAGAACGTCGTATAGAAAATATCTTTAGAAACATAATCATATTAAAGATCCCTATAAACCCGAAAATGATATTATACAACATTTCCATAGAATGAGCTCACTAACGAATAGACAATACCAACTAATATTTCTTGTTTACTATTCTTTATATATTTTTTATCGAAATGAATAATGTAGTTATTGCAAGTTAATATGCGAGCAAAAAAAAAGATCGTAAATAGTTGTTTTTATTTTTTTTTAAATTTGCAGACAATAAAGAACTACGATTATTTATAATATGTATTCTTTAGCCTTTTTTTCAGACAAATACCAACAGTCTGTGACATGTAAGAATTACATTAAAAGAGTTAGGGTACTTGGGGTCCTCAATACACCCCATCGGCACGGCTAAGTTAATTTCATTACGTTATTATAAAGTTGCTTTAAGTATGGTTTTTGTGTTGTTACGAATATAAGGATGATTTATTTTTTTATGGGTAAAATCAAGATCAAGAAAAATTCAACTGTATTATTATTTAATTTAGTAAATAATAATAATTGACATGTAAATGTTTTATGTAATTCAATATATGAAAGATTGTACGCTTAAAATGAGATTTAACATTGAAAATTCATAGCTTATGTATAATAATAGCGGATTTTGATTCGAGATAGTTTGAAATTTAACATTGTGGAGGTAGGGGATTAGACAAGGATTTCACGTTCTACATTATCCTAATTAGATGGATCCTTGTTGTAAGTTTCGGGGCTTTGTAACTAATGCGACCTTGATATTAATACATGTTTAGCATAATTTTCTTATTAAATATGTTTTTTGGGGCGCGTTTTTCGAATTAACGCGGCTCGCAATGGGATCACGTGTGAAATAAACGTACATTATCCGACTACGCGAAAGCTATAAACTATATGGTGTTTATCTGTCTTTGACTGTCAGAGATAGAGAATGCGGAGTCTCTGTACGGAAGACATAGATATTTATTATTCATTTGCCCCGAGGATAGTTCTTATCTGCGAATATCCACATTACCAACAAGCCGCCGAGGAGGGGATGAAGAGTTAACACTGGGCTGACGTGTTTTAAATTACTACGGATTAACGGAGAAATGGCTAAGATTTATCGTTTTTCTCAACAGACTGAGGGTAATTAAAAAATAATGAATTTTATTCAAAATAGTTTCATAAATAAATTTAATCTTATATTATCCGGATTTAATTATTCAAGTTTCTCGGCATAAAAAAGCTGTTAAATAATAATACGTCTTCTTATCTTTTTACTTAAATATTGTATGTAATATAATTAATTATAATCTAAGAGCGAACATTTTAGTTTAATTAATAAGAAACAGGGTTATTCTGTAAACTTCGTATAACAAATTAGTATAAAAATCTTATTTCTACCCTTTTTTGCTTTAATTGCATCGTTAGGAATTAGGAAATACAATCCTTTTTTATTGTAAAATATTTTTTTAAGCAATCACTCGCTGGGCGTATGGACCTTACCAGGCTTTCGAATGGTAGTCGAGGCCAAAGGAATCTGAGTTACCCTTTAGTCTCTATACCGCGAAGATCCAAGCCGTCTTGGTAGACGGTTTTTTGTAAAGAGTTTTCCTCTCTTGGTCATTACTGGTATTAAACGTATATCTTCTATCACTATTCGTATCGGATTTTACCCTCCCGACTGTGTCCATGTAAGTATGAGAGAGTTTGCCTTGGTATTCGCTTTCCTCTTTTCAATGCTTAATCTGCCTACAAGTGAAAATAGCCTTGTCGCACAATAGCAATCCTTTCATCTTGAGAAATACCTCATTAAAGTGATCTTTACAAAAAAAGGAAGAAGAGCGAGACTATCGAGACTAGTGTATTTATCGGTCCACAGTTTAGGGTTTTCCTTCCCAGCCCATATTGGTTGTGGAGTAAGAAATCGACACTCCCTCTTATACCACTCCCTCTTATACCACTCCCTCATAGTAAATTAAAATTGATATGATCATCTCAAATTTGATATGAATGCCTTTGCGGGTTTTCTATAACTTGGTCCCGATTTTTTGGTAAGAAATTATAGCGTACATAAATTAGCCTAGTTTAGATTTAGATTTAGAATTTAAATTAAAATTTAGCTAAGGTTAGGTTAAGCTAATCAGTCTCAATTCTTTATATAACTATTTAAATAAAAGCTAATCAGAATTTATATCAATTCAAAGGGTTATTACAAAAAAAATACATGATTTTTTATTTAATTTAGAATATTTGCAATACATTGTCAATTTTTGTTCATTTTTTATTTATTTATTTATTTGACTACGATGGATGGATGACAAGAAAGAAAGATTCCAGAGCGCCATTAAAGCATGTAAAGATTTTAAAGATACGATGGAAATGAACCTCTGGCACTGATATTGTCCTTAGTGTCAAACCACGACACTGGTTAATTTTAATAACATTTCGATTGGATTGATCTTTTATTCAACAAAATATATTTAGCCTTAAATTAAATAATTTCAATATGAGGAGGTAATGGATCTTCTGCTATCATAAACCCCCTGGCCAGTGGTATACATGATTCCCTGAATTCATAGTTTTCGTTAGACACATATTCGAATACTAACTTAGCTCAATCGCAGATAACTTACATTATAGAAATAATATGTTCGAACATTAGAGAAACTTACGTGAGAGAATACGTAACAATATTGCATTTAATTGTGATTACTAATGTCAAGATACGCCAACAGAATAAATGCACATAATTTTGAGTTACATATTTACAAGCAAATTCATGCAATATAAATATTTTAATAAATAATTCATTGCATAAAAATAAATAAACAGAGAAAACATTGTGTAGTGTAAGTTTATAATTTAAACATTTTCACAAAGTTTTCCAATGAAAATTTAATGAAGCTTTTTAATGCACTGTTGCAATGCAATTTATTTATACATTATATATATATATACATGCTTTAATATTTAATTAAATGGTTTAGCACTGTCAATCGCTAGAGAGGCGAGCGTATTAGTTCAGACCTCATATGGCAAGAATTCCGATTTTCCATCGATCAAACGGCGATTATGTAAAAATTAACATGGAAACAGCCGTTTTCGATATTTACACGGAATTTTTCCCTCTCGATAGCATCGAACGGCTTTATATCAGAACGGGTTATCAAGTGGAAAACTGTTGCGTTGCAATATGGGCGCACTTTTAATTATCGGTTCATTCATTGGGCGGGTCGGGTTTTCATACTGGACAATTAGGCCGATAACGACCCGCTTGATTTGAGTCGGCAATGTCGGCATTCGCCTGTAAACACGTGAGTGTCGGCCATTAGTCGACAATTTATACTTTTTACATATCCACCAGCCGGGTGGTTTCGACTCGTAAATCGGACGTTAATCGGTACCGGTACCGGTGCCGCGACCAGATCCGGACCGCGTGTGATCCGATGTTAATCCCAGCAATTAAATTTGGAAATTTGAATAACTCGAAACGCCAATAATGGCGGAATTTTCAACGGCCGCAGAAACCACCGCAATGAAAGACCGCCGCGTCTTCTTGCAATAGAGAGTCGATAACGAATAAAAAACACCGTTTAATAATATATCGTAGGTGTATGCCTAAGGTGACCATTTATTTTTCATCACAAAACGAGAGATTTACATATTTTTAAGACTAAATATAACATCTATTAGGTTTTCATAAATAACTCCCGATTCTGTAGATTTTCAGTAGATTTTTGAAAAACTACTAGAAAAGCGTCTTGCACTCGACAATCGGAAAGGCGTTTTCCTATTACTAGGTAACGCAAGACCGCACACGGCAAAAGTGACTCGAGAAAAAATCCACATCCATCCTACTCCCCAGATCTTACTCTTAAGGACTACTACCTTTTCTGTTCCTAACAGATTTTTTAGATTAAATGTAAAAACTTTCATTAATTCATACCAAGTCAATCCAGCCATACTTTCTTCCAGTCCAAACTCATCAAATTTTATGAGTAGGGGTTCAATAAGTAGCCAATAAGATGGGGAAGGTTATATTTAACAGTGGTAACCGGTTCCGCGCCGAGTTTTGCGTTGGGCCGGGCGAGTTCGCGAAAAAAATAGCAAAAGGTAAGTACTTCAGTTAAATCGATGTAACTCTGATACCATTTAAGTTACGTCAATATTTTTTTTTTTGTTGTGTTCAGAAAGGTTATCTCTATGTAAAAAATAATAGTTCAAAACTTCTCAAAGTGTGGTCTGCGTATCAATGAATGATAATGATTTTGGTTTAACATCAGCGCCAACGAGGACTCGAAAACGCGTCCCCCGTACGTCTACGTTGACCCGCGAGGACGCGTATTCGAGTCTTCCGGACCGCAACGTGTTAATATAATTTTGTACATTTTTGAGAGCAAAATAAAAGTATGATAAAAAAATCGGAAGGTATTTATGACTCAACCTAATACATAGTTTACTATAAGGTCTACATTTTTTTAATGGAAAATATATAAACAATGCAATAATTTAATTTAAAATAATTTTAAAATATATAATAACTTATCATAGAACACGTTTCAACGGATGATGGTTTTAATCTATTACGACGATCGGTGACAACTAAATTAAAAGTGTTAAAAAATGGTGGTACTTTTTTATATAACAATAATTTTTGATTGATTTGTAAATTGCATTTTCTTTCAGCTACAGATTGATTAAATAGGTTGTTTACTAAATCCTTTTTTTTATTTTTATTGGTATCAAAAAACTACTGTTGAGTTTCGATGTGCAAAATGTCAATTATATTGTATTTTAGAGAATCTTTTATCCCCATAACTTCATCCTACAATAAAAAAAAGGGATACGAACATCCTTTTAATTTTGCAATTAAATAAATAAAATACATTGAACTTTTAATGTAATTTTAACGGACTCATACAATTCAGACAATTACGTATTTCTAGATATTTGCATTCAAGAAAACACATATTTTTTTATAGTTTATATAATTTAATGAATAAACAAGAATAAACACGTGAAAATAAATATTTTTTGCGGTATTATATTTGCTTAAAGACAAAATTTGCTTCAGTTTATTTAGCGTTGATTTTAAATAAGAATGAAATTCATGGAACGATTTTTGAAAATTAACTTTGATAAGTAGCATGGCTTAAAGAACTTCGACTTTCAATTATGTTTTTTTGCTTGACCATAACCTCTTCATAAGGACAAATACCTCTTTTATGGGTGCATTATTTTTGGCTAGATATAAAATATGTGTTTGAACAATTCCACACAACGATTTTCGGTTGAAACATTCCCGGAGATCCATTCTGTCATTCTTTATATTTGAAAATTAGTGAATACTCATCAAATACTTTTACTACTGTGTCTTGCTTAGAATTGATTAATCCTTTTACAATAAATTCATCCATTGCACTATATTTTTTTTTATCTATTTTGGTGTAAACAGTGATTAAGTGAGAAAAAAATGGGAATGCGAATCAAAATCAAAAATGCGAAATGCAAATTTTCTTATACCATTACATCCGTACACGTGTATGTGGAACATAATCTACGTGGAACACCCTTAACAACCCCTGAGCCGAGATACGTCACCGATACTATTGCGGAGATTCGAATGAGACACCACGCGCGATTTGAATCGTTACTATTCATATTTATATATTACATGATTCCTATAAATTTCTTGTGATATGTTGTATATTTATTGATACCTGTGTTTATTAGCTGATTTTTAAAACAAACACCATCACTTAACTCGGTCTAGTTTACGTGTAACGACAAGTTAAAGTTTTAAAGAATCTCGCGCATGTACGACATGCGGTGCACCCTGGACACGATTTGTATGCGCATGTACGTCATGCGCCCCACACTGAAAGGATTAAAGAACACTGTCCACTGCTCCAAATACTCAAACGCTGTAGTTTTTATATATCCTTTGCCAACACCACTGCAGCTACTTTCTTGCAATTTCGCCATTAAATTGCGAACGATGTGGGAAAGGAACAAAGCAATTTGTAACAAGTCAAAATTGTCTTTAAGTTAACTTATTCCGTCCTTTTTTTAATTGTCATCGTAGATGAGTCTCTTTCTGAAAACGGGACATTTAAGCGTCCCGAACTGGAGACATCGGGACAGTCCTGTACAAAACGGGACGTATGGTCAGCTTATGTATACCGTTATTATGAAAACCCTTTATCGATCAGGCCCCAACTCGGCAGCAACTGCAATTATAATCCATTTCCCTGGGCCCTAATCAACTTTAAAACTCCTAAATATAGCCGTTGAAAGTTTGATGGAGTTATAATACGGGGTCAAATTTTAATATCGGAGCAGCTTCCGCCCCTCGAAGCCGTCCATTACCAGCGTGTTAAATATGAAAGCGAAATGTATTTACCGTGTTACACACACGGCGGCCTATACATATATTTGTTAACCCGTTGCGCGCACAAAATGTTAATTAAGACTCTGTCTTGTGTGCTTGTTAATTTTGCAGCAAATGACTTTCACGCTTGACGAAAACTTTAAGTTATTACGACAGGTAGCCCGGGAGTGGAAATGTTTCTGCAAGGAAAAATCGCTAATTTGCCATTAAAATTTTAGCAAAATATCAAAGTGTATCCCCCGACTCTGTAGCGAGACTGCTCTTAACGAATGAGCAAAAATAAAATAAAAAAAAACGAGCAATAAGTAAACGAATAGTGTTGACTTGAACCGAACGGAGTATTGGAGATACTCTGCTTTATGATATTATCATGCAAAAAGAGCTCGACCATGTACTGTCGTAAATCTTTATTTATCATCCATGTAAATGGAGTATATCTATCATGTCACTTTATAGATTTTCTTATGTAATACAACTATTTTCATGTCTTGGTTTATTAACCATTGATATTTAAGTATCAGCGTATCTCGGTTTGTATACCTGATTTTTATTATAAATAGTTATAGCGATCTATGATGGATATATGTATAAACATACTGATATAATTAATATGTTATATCCTTATCCAGTGGTAATTAACCTTTATGTAGCGAATAATTTTTATTTAAAATTATTTTAGCGCTATATACATAACAACCCCGTTATAAAACAATAATAATATTGCCCTAGTAGCAATAATGTATCCATGAATATAAATATCTTGAATCTCGTTTCAGATACTTATTTAGCCTCTTTATTATCCTACATTAGGGAATTAAAAAAGTTAACGTAACTCTAGATATATCTATGATCCTTTTTTTAAGCATATTCTAAGCTATAACGGAGAATAGTTTAATTTCATTCATGACGATGGTTAATCCATTTTTTATCATCTTTTAAATTGGGGTCTATGAAAGTTTAAAAAGAATCCCAATAGAATCCAATCTACTGGAAATCGATGATAAATTTTATTTAGTTTATTTAGATTCCTTTTTGATGAAATGACCGATTTTTCTCAATTATGCGAAATGAACTTTAAAACAATTTACTTCTCCATAATTCTTTAATCTTGAATATAATCAAAAACTAAAGAATTTACACCTAAAACTTTAGTACAATTTGATTCCTAGATTAGATGAAAATTAAAGAAAACATGAACGAAGGGTCTATGTAAAAAAAAAGATTGGAAATCGATAAATTAGACAATCTACTTCAACGATTTTTTTCTCATATTATTATGCTTAAACAAAAAATCTATAATATTAACCAATATTTTATTTTTATTTTTAATTTGACACAAAATGAAACGTATTATAAAAAATTAAAACACTACTTAAGCACATAAAGACGATGGTTATTATTGTGGGTTTTCTGAAACGATAGATGGCTCCACAATCGCTTCAGTGACATATGCGATAGTGGCGCCATCTATGGTCTTCTTCATTATCATACACCAAGTTATTCTTCGCCTCAACTAATAGTTTGTAGCGCCAACTTGTTTAATCCTCTCATCATCTACTTATATTGATAAATTTTATATTCTATAATAACTTTTAAATGAGTTCTAAATTAAAACCTGTTTTTT
Source organism: Philopotamus ludificatus (assembly GCA_022495035.1). Lineage (NCBI taxonomy): Eukaryota > Metazoa > Arthropoda > Insecta > Trichoptera > Philopotamidae > Philopotamus > Philopotamus ludificatus. Next base: position 35,605 of record JAGXCT010036568.1, on the reverse strand, counting down.
TTTGTTTCCACTAAATTATTTTATCCTTTTTTTTTAATATTTAGATTTTACCCCAGAAGTGATAATCTAGCGATTAATATAAATGTTTTAGAGACTCATCTCGTTTAATACCCACTTCCCGATAAATCGCCTATTAAAAACGTCTTATTTTTTATGGAATTACAATGATAAATAGGGTTATATGTATTTGGTCATTTTCAATTCACATCAAGTATGCCCTATAAATAACGAATAGTTTTAGGTTATTTTTTAAATAATAATAAAGCGATATATCCTCGCCGTTTTCAATACCTTTAACTAATTATTCTTAAACTGCTTTTTTTAAAGAAATTAAAATTAATCTGTATAAACTGACATGAAGAGTTTTTTTAGTTTATATAGCTTATCTATTAATACTTTTAAAAGTTATCGTAACTTTTAATTCAGAGGCGTACGGTGGTGTTGATTTTGGGTGTGCTGAATGTGGAATAAAAATACAGTTTTCTTTAATGAATTTTATTATTATTTATACATTAATTCTATTCTTGGTTTTTGCGACATAAGTTTTTCAATGAACCTATCGTAAAGTTTTGCCCTTCTATTTTAGTTTTATGAGTATTTTTTTCTTCATTGATATTACTTGAAAATTTTATGTAGCAAAAACAAAGATTAGAACTATTGTATAAATAATAATAGAATTCATTTAAAAAATCTGTATTTTTTAAAAAAAAAATTCCACATTCAGCACACCCAACATCAAGTCAACCGCACGTCACTGATTTTAAGCTAGACGTAATAATCTTGCTATTAATATAATTGTTTTAGAGACTCATCTCGTTTAAAGCCTTTGATAAATCGTCTTATTTTTCATGAAATTACATTGATAAATACATATATAGGGTTATATTTAGTCATTTATGCAAGTAGGCCTAAAACAACGAATAGTTTTAGGTTATTTTTTAAATATTAGTAAAGCGATATATCCTCGTCGTTTTCAATATCAACCTTTAACTAATCATTCTTAAACTGCTCTTTCCGAAGAAATTTAAATGTATCTGTATAAATCGACATAACAGTTTTTTTAGTTTATTTAGCTTATCTACCTTTAAAAGTTATCGTACCTATTAGTCCTATGCGTCCTTGATTTATTTACTAGCTTTGCTGAATTAGCAGATTTTTATCGAGAAGATCTTCATTACTAGATATATAATTCGATAAATTCCCATTAAATTTAATCAATGTTTCTACTCTATAGATAAATAAAGCTTTATGTAACAATACATAATTAAGCACTCGATGCATCTTATAGAAAGCTCAATCTTAATTAAACTTTCTTATAATGAGCTTACAGACAAGCTTTATGCATTTTCGCAAACAAGTTTACAAGTAAATGATCAAAATAATTATTTCATAGTTAACTGATTTTATTTTGATATTAATTTATTTATTTTATAATTGTTATAAATATTTAAAAAATAATAATAGAATTGTTTAATATATATGTATTAATATATACATGTTATACTAAACGGCGATACATCGTTGTTCTTATTAAATTATTCGTAACACAATTATTAAACATAACGAATGCCCGAGCGGTGGTATGAAACATTTTTCAGCGCATAATTAAGTTTCAGATATGTTGAGCGTGTACTTTTTCATACAATAATCACATTAATTGCGAAACACGAACGTTCGGTATTTCGTCGCAGTATTTTATTACGCCAGATCTCAATTTCAAAGTGGACCGCAAAAACACAAACATACACGTGTCACTTTTTGGCAAATCCGCAGGAGGCTTGTTGATATACACATTCACGATGTTAATTAAGGTAATTTACATACGTGTGCGTGGCATATAATTTTAATCCCAGCTGAGGTCGTTAAAATGATTGGTGACCCCTGAAAAGAAAATTTTTCGACCGGGCGCAGTGACAACATAATAAACCTACGAAAAAAAAGTTTATTTTTACTTATGTTTACGGTAACTATACGGAAATTTGGCCAAATTACTGCTCTTTGATGAAAACTTTTATTTTTTTTCTTCGGTTCTTCTGAAAACTTCTTAATCTACGTATGGGAAAATGACAGGGATGTATTGAGAATAATTCTATATATAGAGAAAAAAAATGAAAACGTTCCTATTTATATGAGATAATTCAACATATTGCATAACGCAATGTAAACTCTCAAAGAACTTATGTTAAGGTAAATATTATTCAACCCCTGAGTGAAAATTTAATAAACAGCACACTCAGCTCTGGTATTAATATATTAATAAATTTTCCATATATATATATACTATATATATACATATAAACCTTAAACTTTTCTCTCATAATCCGGGGAAAACAAACGTTCACATCATCCTTGTCGGGAGAAACTTTTTTTTATAAATTCCCACATAAATATTAACGAGCAAATTAACATTTATACATTACAAGTAATGTACACCTGGGTATTCATGCCGGGGATTACTGAAACTTTTTTTCTCATAGCCCAAAATAATAAATTGCCTAGAAATAAAATGTAGATTAAAATCCCGAGTGCCGAGATTAGGTTAAATTCAAACTTTTGGATTTAACTGTTTAATTAAGCAGCTACCTCTTCTAATTTAACTTGTCTCGAAAACTTGACAGTTTCAGTACCAACACTTAGAAACTATTCAAAGAAATAGCTCGAGGTGCAAAGCTCTACCTGAACAACTTTGCAAATATACGTGTACTGAATAATATATTAATAAATAATTGAATTGAAAATATCATTACGGGGTCCAGGTCAACGTTATATATATCTAGTCGACCACATTGGACGAATCTCTAAATTAGATAGTTTTAGATTTTCAGACAATTTTTCTCCACTTATTTAAACGAGAGGAAACTGTACGTGGTACATGATTTCCTAACGTCATGTGTCTACGATGCAACTTCGAGAATCCCAGAGGATTCTAATTTGGGACCATTATTATGCGTTTTATTTATTAACGATATTCAGCATGTTCTTTTTTGTAATTTCTGAATCTATGCGGATGACTTCAAGTTATTTAAATCAGTTTCTTCAATAGGTGATGCCTTTTTGCTGCAGCTGAACATCAATTCTTTACTCGAATGGGCATCTATCTACTAATCGTCCTCTGCTTAGTGATGGAAAATGTCAGAACTGTATATGCTTGGGAACGTACCTCTTCCCAGACAGTCGTCAATCAAAGATCTGTGAATTCTGCTCGACTCCAAATTTAGATAATTCTTATATCTAAATCTAAATATAGAAGTTGCTTGATACATTGGTTCGGAGTTTATTTGAATAAGAATCTATCGTCTGGGCGCCATATGACGCTTCGAATATCCTCAGGCTATATAAAATCCAGAAGAAATTCTTAATATATCTCTACATGAGGTGTATGGATTCAGGATTGCCTGGGATATATAACTTGAGAAAAAAAGGTCGATCTACATGGCAAAGTACTTCTTTAAGCTGTTGGTTGGCGCAGTACTTAACCCCCTTGTACTGTGCAAGTTGTCATTATGGGCGCCACTTCACTACCATCGAGCTTTTTCTTCCGCTAAATGTGAGGACAGATGCTCTCGGAAACTCTCCGATAGTCCGAGCTATCGGCCTACTAAACCACTTGGCTGATTACGTAGATATTTTCAATGTAAAGTATCGCCATTTCGTTGATCTCTATTTAGATTTTATTATTTCATATAACAGCAATTAATGACGATATTTGTTCTTATATACCAGGGGCGAGCAACCTTTTTTTACAACGGGCAAACTAGACATTTAAAAATGTTGTGCGTGGCGCATTTTAGAAACTCTGGGGCGGCTCGTGAATTTAAAAACAGGTGGGGCATGATGAGGTCATAGTGCCCCTCTACCCTTTTTTTCAAAAAAAACATTAAATGTATATATTTTTAGTGCAGTGAGATCGAACCAAGAATATAATAAAAAATATCAACTTTTTTATTGCAAAATTACACAAAAATAATTTTTATCAGTATATAAAAATGTAACAAAAAAACTCTTAATATAAAGATAAGTATTTTTCCCAAAATAAATAGAAATTTTGTTTGTTGATCTGAACTCATGTCTCCAAAGTGTGTGAAACAGGTTTGCACGAGCGTTTGAAAATTTTAAATTGGCAATTGATCAAATTATGGAGACTTATAGAGAAGATTTTTATCAATCAATTGATGATCATATCCGATTTCCAGTAAAAAGAAATGCAAAATATAGTCGAAAAAAATGTTTTTTTCTCGAATCGGATAGAAAATATAGACCGGCGGGGCGCATACAGGTCTGCCCTAAAGAGAGCTTTATGCGGCAAACGAAAAGCGACTTTCTGTATACGTCAATACGGAACTTTTCTCTTTATCCCCACTGACTGACAAAAAACAACACTCGTTTCCGTCAAAGCTACGATCACGAGTGCGACTTCTTTATAACCAGGGCGGATACAAAAATGCCACAACACATAAAAAATATGGTTCTGTTTGCATATTTCTGCTAATTATTATTTTTTTATTCGGAGAATTTGTGTGTGGGGCAGTGCCCCGGTTGCCCCTAAGGACGAGCCGCCCCTGAAGAAACATATGATAATACAAATATTAAATGATGAATTCAAATTATCTCTTTATTAATAAAATTAATAAAAATTAAACATTTATTATTAGAATTACTATTAGAAAACGACGAAAAATATACGAAATCGACGAGAAATTTGGTATTGCTTTCTATACCATTAATTGGTCTATATTTGCAGATATAGACCAGATAGAAATTTTTAAAAGTCAAAGGTTGCTCATTCTTTATATATTTATATTTTTATTTTAAAATATACTTTAAATACATTACTTTTACATGCTATATTTATTATTGTTTATTTTTTTAAAAATAAATCCCCGTTATATGTTTGTATTCCGGTGGTGGGGGTAAAATCACGCACTCGTCCGTGCGAATTATTATTATTAGAATTGCGTATCATTCTGTATGTAATCAATACGATCCTTATTTAATTAGAAAGCGCGTGTGTTTGTTACAGCAGGTTTCGCGGAAATATTCTAGATCATATCTCGCATTAAACACAGTTTGCAAGTAAGGAATTTAATTAAATTTCGCAAAGTATGTTTATCATTATTTAGATGTTCTGAATGCCTGACGCACGTTACCACCACAAGGCTCGGTCATTCTTAAATACTCCTTAAATACCTCACCGATATTTTTCGCAACGAATTTCAGCACATTATAGTGATCTTGTACAGCGCACGTATCCAGTAATGGATGCTCCACTCCACACCGTCACTTCGTTAATGATAATGTCATGAATATGCAAAATACAAGTTTCTCCGTCGTGGTATTCATTACATAACCACTGGCGATGGTACTCGGATAGATATTAAAGTGTAATTTTCACTAATACACGGATACGGTGATGTAGACTATTTCTACGCGTATTAACGTCAGCCACTGGTGATGTTCGCATAATGGCAATTTCTAGGTCTTTATGTTGTGCCATATCGAGAACATGACGGCTGTAGTGTGGTGTATGTTTTAAAATTTTATTGGTGCATAAGGAATGATGTTTAAAATGTCAGCTTGTCAATAATATTATAAGAATCATATAAAATATGCTAAGTAATTGTATGCCATTACAGTATAATGTCAATGATATGGATAACCTCACTTTTTATTATCTTTAGTGATGTATACTTATATAAAGAAAGTTATATACTATATTTAATTTTATTTTAATTAATATATTTTATTTAACGTTATTATAGATGTTAAAATAGTCTACATCTTTCTAGCTTTCACTAAAGAAAATCATATTCAAATACATTTTAAATGAAAATTATAGCAGTTTTTCCTATGTCACAAAGAATATTATAATATATAATAATAATCCATTGTGCATATCAGATATTATTATTTTTTTGACATATTTATAGCTCACTTAATCACTCAGTTTAGTTAAAAAGAAAAATAAGATATAGGGTTAGTATGATGTTTGACTCATATTCACTCCCTAATATTAATTAGATGTCTCCGTCGGTTAAACGACGACTACTAACTTAGATTATTCGTGGTTGATTAAATAATCATACTATAATATTGTTGCCTACAAACGATAATGTTTTAATTAGAATGTAGGGGTTGTGGGTTATAAGACTCAAATTCAACCCCTGCTTTGGATTATGTAGAATTTGTATAATCATAACTTATCGAAGTACTATATGATTTTTTTTGACCTATGATATTTCAAACTGTAGGCATAAGGAGTATAATTAGTCCTCCTACAACGCTTTAATAGAAAATAGTAATGTATAGAAAGCATTATAGAAGGTCAAGCTATACTTTGTAAAACAATGGTTTAATTAAAAGCATATTTTGTTTATTGTTCTGCATCCTTAAAAGTATTCCGTCAATAGATTTCGTTAGCGAACGTATTTAAATAAACCAACGTGTAGCCGATAAAGATCGTGCTCAAAAAAGCATATAAATAGGCTTCCGGCCGATTAAGCGTTAAGACATAACCATAAATAATAAAAAAAAAAACTAAAACAATAGTTACTCGCTCCATTTTTACTATTTTTTTTTGCTGTGTTAACTTTTTTACGTATATTATATATACATTGTGTGGTTTTGCGTGGTTGGCCAATTGGGGCACTCTGTAATGTCACGCCACATATTGTCTTTATTTAAATAAAGACATTTTTCGTTGACATCATATCATATGCATTACGATCCAGGTGTAATTCAATCTCTCTACTGCCAATAGCAATACAAAAATTACTTATACACTGCGAAACCGCAGCACCCCCAACCAAATTGAGGAAAAATATAATTTATATTTATTAATCTCGAGTGTTGTTGCGTGACGGTATTAGACGTAGTCACGATGGCGGTTGTGCATAATCATGATTTCGTAGATTCTACGGAGCTATGAGGAGCCCAGACCGCTTTTCGTGCTGATTCGGTAACGGATGTGCTACCGGAAGTGCCTGTAGCATCCGATTAGACGCTAAAGTAAATACGACTCGAACCTAACCTCGTCCGATTATTATTGTTATAATCCGCGCGTTGACAGCTCAGTTCCCGGGGCTAATGGCTGGCGATCTGACCGTATTCGAAGAGCCTGAATAACCCAGAGGACAACCAGCGCAATCCTGGCCTCAGGGTTGAGTCGGACCCATTTCTATAGGAGATCGCGTAACGTCATCCAGGTGGCAAAGACCCGCGTCGTGTTAGAAGGCTATTTAAATAAATAAATAAATAGTTTATTAATCTGGTCATTGCCTACGAGAGCGGTGTTACTCTGCGCGATGCAGTGCAAGAGCGCTATTTGCTTGTCAGCGCTACCCGCATCGGGTATTGGACGGATGCAGGCCGGTAGCGGAGTGCGGGGGAGGAGGGTCTCGCCGCTAAGCGCCGTGTCGCGCTGCCACTCGGCACAGTCATACTGACTCACAGCTTCTCTGAGACGTGTGTCGCTTCCCCCTTATTTTATTATTGTTAATATTATTTAGCATCTTTACCCTACTTTGGTACTGTACTTGGTACTGTACTTGGTACTGTACTTGGTACTGTACTTGGTACTGTACTTGGTACTGTACTTGGTACTGTACTTGGTACTGTAACTTGGTACTGTACTTGGTACTGTACTTGGTACTGTACTTGGTACTGTACTTGGTACTGTACTTGGTACTGTACTTGGTACTGTACTTGGTACTGTACTTGGTACTGTACTTGGTACTTTACTCGGTACTGTACTTGGTACTGTACTTGGTACTGTACTCGGTACTGTACTTGGTACTGTACTTGGTACTGTACTTGGTACTTTGTGCGGTACTGTACGGTACTATTACTTGGTACTGTACCCCGGTGCACTGTACTTAATTACTACTTGGTACTGTGCGGTACTGTACCGGTACTGTACTTGGTACTATGCCCAATTTGTACTTGGTACTGTACTTGGTACTGTACTTGGTACTGTACTTGGTACTGTACTTGGTACTGTACTTGGTACTGTACTTGGTACTGTAATGTGCTTGGTACTGTACTTGATACTTGATACTTGGTACTGTTACCAATTGGATAATTTGAAAACAGCACTTCAAGAAAAGAGGCTGGTGATGTTCAATAGAAAGAACATCATCCTGCTTCATGATAATGCTAGGCCATATACTGCTTTGGAGACCCGTCAGAAACTTGCAGAGCTAGGCTGGGAAATTTTTCGCATCCACCATACTCCCTGGACCTACCACCTTCCGATTTTTACTTGTTTCTTAAAAAAGTATGTTATCACATATGCTTAAACTTTAAATAATTGGTCTAGAAAAGCTTTTTTAATGCATATTTCATCAGAGCTTTTGTACCTAGTGCGACGTTTTGCAAAGAATCTCCGTTTTAGTGCTCATTCGCAAGTTTCTTGAATGTAAACTCTGCACTACTTGAAAGGGCAATTAATTCCAGAGACCTGCCACACATAGCGACCGGAAGACGCAGCGCCGGGCAAACTGCCACAGAGCGACTCGCAGCAGATTCAAAACAGCTCCGACTCCCAGCCCCACCCCCTGCCGTCCACCCAACACCACTAAACTGACAGTCGACAGTATTGCTGCGTTTAAAATGCAATCTCATTACAAGTGGAAAAGGCTTTTATGGCGCAGAGTGCAAAACAACCGGGATGCGGCGGTCGTTAATTACTGCATTCCGAGCACCGGGAGGTACGCGCCTCGCCCGGTGAGGGCCGCGGCATCCACCGCCCGAGATCAACCCGTAAAGTGTTGGAGCAACTTGTTAAAGCTCGCTCGGCTGAGCTTTCTTCCTGGCGGCGCCCCCACCGCGGACCAGAACCACTCTCCGCCGATGTCTTTATTGCGAATTTGTTTTGCTCCGCGGTTCGATTAATCATCCGTAAGTACCGTGGGTGTTTCTCGGGGAGCGGGTGCCGTACCTCGCCATTGTCTGGGCGGGGTTTCGGGCGGAACTGCTAAGAGTGGCTGTATTGATGCAGCTCAAGTCATTAAGTCGGAATGGACGCAATGCTGGATAAATTATCGCCGCTTTCTTTGTCTGTATCTATCTCGGGAAACGGGGGTGAGATGTCGATATTTCAGATGGGGATAGCCCCCCCTCTGCTATCTGCTGTAACGTCCAAATCAACAACACAGTTTACCAATGATTTGTTTCTATCGTTTGGCTACAATTGTATGATTAGCAAAGTCAGCCAATATTTGGGGCATTCAGTAGATAGGGGAGGAATAAATAAAAGCACCTTAAGTGCCGTGGAGGTCACTGGTGACCGATACCGGCAATACAATACAATGAAACTAATGAATGATATATCTGAAAAATAGAATATTAAATTTATTTTTAAATAAATAAAAGAAAACATGTATTCTTTTACCAATTCCGTCACGGCGGCTGGAAAACAACCGCGTCGTTCGGAGGGGGTATATCAGATACGACAAGCATTTCAAGCCAAGCTATTGATGTATTATTTTTTAAATAATAGATTTTTCTAAGAATAAATTAATTCATTACATGCTTTATAATTTTGTTGATCTTTTGGATTTTTAAATTAATAAATATGAGGCGCAAATGGCAAAGCTCTCGGCGATGTCTTACCGCAGACTAAGCTATCACAGCAAAGCACTCGGTACATTGTACCGGATGCGAGCGAGAAATAACAACAGGTGCTTAGCAACAGTAGCCAATATGGTTGTTTTTATTTTTTTATCAGAATTGCAGTAAATAAAGGGCAATGATAATTTATAATATTTATTCTTTAGACTATTTTATATAAATAAAAAAAGTTTGTGACGTGTAAAATATATATTAAAAGAGTTACGGTATCCACCCCATCGGCACGGTTAGGTTGAAAAATAATTAGAATACATCCACGGGTGTATTATTTTAATAAACTCTAATTAAAGTACTCTAGTATTTTTTCTTCAAAATAATTATACGGCATCGCTTCTCGTATTTAGTTATATTTCCCTATAAAATATATTTAACCCCATCAGACCTGTCAAAAATGTTTTCAGGGTTAATAAGGATGCGGAATTTTTATTTTTTTTATTATTGTCACCCAATATTGAGATTTTTAGTACTTGAATTTTGTAAATAAAAAGACTCTTTTTTGAAAGAACTTGTCACATATTAAAAGTTATTTATTTTATTTATAAATAAAAACAAAAAAAATAATCTCACGTATAATATTGTGCTCTAATTGCAACCTTTAGAAATTTCCATTTAACATAATTCTCGTATTTCGCTATACTGATAACATTAAAATTACTGTACATCGCAATGTGTACTAGATTCTAGGGGCCAAACCCTCATCAAAACGAATAAATTGTTTGACGAGTGTTTCTATTTTATTTTTCTGAGCTCTCGCATATTTAAAAAGAAATTAAACCATTGAAACTCTAAATTTAGAATTTCCTTAATAATAATGCTTTGTATGCCTTTCTTTCTTGATCGAACAAAAACAAAATAAAATCACAATATGTATGTCCTATCTATTATTGACCCTGACATTTCATCCCTTTTTATTTTTCATATGGTTATATAATATATTTAAAACCCCTGCTTTAATATAATATAGTTATAAAAAATATAAAACAAAATTTTTCATTATTATCTCTATTAATTAGGCATTTCTTTGGCATAGTGTAAATCCTGGTAAATTTTATATGATATATTATAATATCAGTTCTGAAATAGCATCTAAAATTATGTCGTGGGGGTCACCGGTGACCCTCAACAAAATAAATCTATAATAAGTTGATTATTTTTATTAGTCTTAAAAATTATGTGAGTTATCTTGAGAATCAGGTGCTGAAAAGTCGCGGCTCGTATCACAAGAGCCGCAAGATTATGGGCTGGGGGATGGTCCATTAATTTTTGAAATACGGCCCACTTCTCCTTATCCCGGTATCGGCCATATAAATAATATTATCTTAATGTGAGGCGAGTGTAACTCGAGCCCCGACTCCGTTGAATATGCAAGTGGGTCGTTTAGCCCGACACAGTCTGCTCGCCGGGCCATTGTAATTTTTAGTAATAGACATTTTATACAGAGTCGGAGAAAAAATTGAAAAACACGGACAGAAGGGCACTTTTGCAAATTAATTTGAAGGGTAGAAAGTTGGGCAAGTTTTGGCTATGCCAAAAAAAAAAGCAAAAGCGGAAGAAGCGCGGAAGATTTGAATAATGAATGCGGTCGTAAAGCGCACCGGGCTCCGTCTCTTAGCGACACCTGTCTTTATGTTGGCGCGAATATGGAATCGGTTCTGGATGGATGCTGGAATGTACTGGGATAGACGTTTCGCAGTCCAAATCGCACATATTTGCTAAAAATTAGATCCCGTCTCCATGAAGACGTCTACCGTCTGCCAGAGCTCTGCAAGTTATGCCCTCTTGATCCTACCTTTCGTATGTTAATCTGGAATATTTGGAATCTAACAGATTCCATTTATTGGAATGCCATCATATTGTAATAAAACATATTCGCAAACATAATTAAAAATTTTCTTAGGGCTCTCTTCCAAATTATTTCATCATTTTAATAAATTAAGCATTGATTTTTATTTTTCATCATTTAAAAATTAATTATGTATGTTTATTAAACATTATTTTTCATATTATTATTCAATATTTACATAATCTCTCTTAAATATCCATAAAATGATTTATGCTTATGGCTATTTCGTGTCATCTCTATAATCAGGTGTTAGATATATTTTATTGCGTATTAGAAACGTACGTTTCTCTGTTTAATATATGTACAGTTCATACAATTCATATATATTACGTTTCTAAATATTTTAATAATACATTAAGCTGAGAATGCGGAATAAACTTTATAAGGATTTTTTGTGTTGAAGCAGGCAATGCTTTGTTGAGCTTTTTTTGCTGAGCTTGGTACATATAACGTGTCAGTGATATTTGGTGCGTCCGTTTATAGCATTTTCTTTTTTATATTTTATTTCAAAGAATTACCAACCCTTTTAGTTAACATTTTAGTTTTTTTTCTTTAAAAAAAGATATACTAAAATATTTTACCTTTTAAACATATTCGAAACGTTATCTTGTATTACTACAGAAAAGGCAAAGATGTAAAAACAATAACTGAAAAGATTTACAATTTAATAACTGGAAATAAAAAAAGATTCTCTATATCAAGGTTTTTCAACCTTTAGGCCTCATTCCCCCTTTCATCAATGCTTAGAATATAATTCACCCCAAGATAGTCTAACTCAAAAGATATATTAGAAATAATGTCATACACATAGTGTTTGGATTCTTTGATTTTTTTTTATATGTAGGTATGTATCTATTTTTTTACTAACTGATAACATTTTCAGAATCCAGTCTTTTTCATTGTTTTATTTCAATTTTTAACAAAATAGCAAAGATAATAACTCGAATAGAAGTAATATACGAGCTCTTTCTGCTACTTTTGGAAAGTAATCTCATATATTGGGCCAAAATTTTTTTTTACCAGATATATTTTGCTCCGGCATCATTTTTCAGCTCTAAAAATTTATCTTAACAATTATCAGGATTTTTTTCAAAAAAAATATAAATGGATTACGCACTTAATCTACCTCCTCGTCGTTGATTTCAGGAAAATATTAATTTTCCAATGCTTCCAAATGCTTTATTTCTTCAAAATTCTGGAATATCTTGTTCTTTGGCATTAGCAATAAAGGTTGATTATACAGTGTAAAATATTGCAACATTCCTTAATCTTACTTTTCTCTTTTAATTTTTGATCATACTCATAAAAGCTCTCAGGGTATCTGTAAATTTTATGATATTGTATTATTTCCTTGCATCTAAAGGTTCAGTTTATTCAACCGCTGAAAAATGTAGCTAGGTAACTCCACTTGAACAAAATATGTAAGCTCATTTCTAAGCTCAAATACTCGCTAATTTACGTTTCCTCTTGAAAGCCTAAGATTTGTATAAAAAAGAGGTAGATGATTAATTACTTAAAAGTTCGTAAGTTAGGAGATATTTTTTTTATTATATTGAATTTCTCTTATACCAAAGCTATTAATAATATAATTAGCAGTGATTTTAAAGCCAGTGTCTGACGATTAGTCATACAATGTATTTCTTAGACTTTTGGAGCACGTGCTTTCAAGCAAACTTGAAAACCTAGCTTTCTTCCACAAAGAACAAAACATATACTCATCGACTGTAAAACTGCTATTTCGTCCATTTCCTAACACAATTTTCACCATTCTGATATCATAGGGTTTAATCAATATTTTAGCAAGTCAGAGATTCTGAGAAACTCTTAAATTCTTTCTCAGGGGGAAATTTCCCACTGCTTCGGAACCCCTGATCTATACTAAATTTAAGCGATATTCAGGTGAATTCTAGAGGAAGTTCTCAAACCGTTGCCGAACTAAAGAAGAAGTGAAAACTTTTCTTGTTTCGTTTTTTTTCATTTGAAACCGAAATATTCTTACAAAAATACTTTTCAATATATTTCAACCGTTGTAATACAGCTATTAATATATAAAGAAAGGTATATTTTACCTTTTTAATATTTTTTTTTCCTTTTTCTAAGTTAAGAGCAAATAAACGACACTTTTTTTTATTATTTCTAAGCTTATAACCGAGGCGAATCGTGGTTAAAATATTTGAGGGTGCTGAGAAATATTAAAAATGAAATAAGTTTCTTTCTTATTTGTTTTAAAATATTAAAAAAATAAGATGAAGTAAATATGCTGAATAATATTAACAATAATAAAATGAGTGACAAGCGACACGTGTCTCAAAGAAGCTGTGAGTCAGTATGACTGTACCAAGTCGCAACGCGACACGGCGCCTGGCGGAGAGACCCCCCCCCCTCCCGCACTCCGCTACCGACCCGCATCCGTCCAATACCCAACTCTGATAGCGCTGACAAGTAGACAGCGCTCTTGCTCCACTTATAATCATTAGACACATATATACTAATATATAAAAATGGCATTTAATACAACGTAATATTTATTGGGTATATTTTTTGTTTAGGCTAACATATATTTTTTTTATTAATTAAGCTTCCAATAACACGCTTTTACTTAATTTTCATAGTAAATTATCTCTGCTATATAAGTGTTAATAGATAACTGGTTCGATAAGTATATAAGAATGTCATCGATTAGTGAGATATCAGATCGGAGTAATTTTTTTCGAGTGATGGCATAAATACTACATCTCTTTACACTAATGACACGCAGCTTTTCCTGATGGCCAATCAATCAAATAATATCAAACTATTACTCCACATTGTCGCGTAGTAAAAAATCGTGTTTACAAATTGTTATTGTTGATACAATTACGTCAATCTTTTTTCGTATTCCACGGAGCATTGATCATTTTTTGTCAGGTGTACGAATTAATAAACGAGTTAACTCGTTCCCTGCCGCGATTCAATCACATTTTTTTTGGCACCGGATTTACCAAAATTGATTTTTCGTTACTCGGCGCGTTTCACTGAAGCGTGGGTCCCGGAACCGCAAAACCCAAGAGTCACGCTGACTGTACAAAAATAACAAAAAAAACATAACAACTAGATCATAGGCTCTTCTGCAGCACAACCGACCTGTAGGTTAACAATTACTGAACAACAACGGACAGGTTCGTTTGTCACACAGTTTAATAAAAAATGTTACGACTACTTGCACGAACACGGAGTCGATCGTCCGTGAACGTCATGCTTCTATGAAATTCACAAAAAATTGAACAACACCACGAATCGAGTTATTAGGCGCGTAGTTTTCGTTGGGCGCGTATATCGAGGGACTAGTGCGCACTTACGACATAATTGAAATGACACGCTCCAATCGCGCCCGATTGAAATATCTGATTGAATAGGGATACAAAAATGTATTCAAATCGAGGAAACGTGTCGTAAAGCGGTTTTGGCACACCCTGTTAATTTCAGTATCGATACCTTGGGGTGCTAATTCGACTGGAAGTTACGCATTCAACGAAAATCGGCAATCCACTATATGGAATATATTTAAATTTGCCACACGATGCGAATAAATGGCAGAGTGAACGCTGCGTAATCAATCTATACCGACTTATTTATCTATGTGGTGGGGGGTACGTCGAGTCTCGCACCGAAACATGCAAATGCATATTTTAAACACGATATTTGAACGTATCTGTTCAGCGATTCTTTCTCTTTTATTTTATATTCATATTATTTATATGTCTCTTCATAGCTGTAAACCAATAATTCTTAAGAAAAAGACCTCAATAAAATTAGAACAAAGATTAATTCAATATTAAGAAAAGACTCGTAAATATTTTTTAAATTACCGATCTAGTCTATATCGGTAATCTATGAAAATTAAATTAAATACTGTAAATAACCCTTATTACTATCCTACTATTTCTAAAATTCGGATATCAGCTTTTTATTGAATGTGTTTAATTGTCGATAATACATTTTTATTGTTTTTTTTGTCTAGCTTTAATAATACATAGGTATTAATACTGCTTTATTGTTAGAACAGGTTTTTCTTTTTTTTAAACACATTTTTTGTTCGTATTTTATCGCAAACTATATTTTTTGTGTTCTGAATAAAATTTTACCCGTGTCCTTCCATTGTTCTTTGTTGTTCTAGGCAAGTTAACAAAGCACCCAAATACCCATCCTGCTTACTTTTCAGAGGCATTTTAAATTTTCATGTATTGTCGACGTTGAAGATACGAGTTTGTATCATAATTCTTCTATATTTTGGCTTCTTTGTTATAGGGGCTTCCTCTAATTCCCCATTACTCAAATTAAATCTTCTAAACTAAAATTGACAGTTGTTTTCAGTCAGCACTGATCCATGAATTTTGTTAATGGTTTTCGCAATGATTCTTTTAAATTGTTTATTATTATTAATTACATATGACAATCTGTTAACTGTTCAGTTACAGTTTTATCTGAATTAATTATTTGAAGAGAAAGGATTCAACGATACTATCTCTAAGGCGAGAACCCTATTCAGGCTTGTTTTAAAATATCGAAGGTTCTTCTTCCTTTTAGAATCTTCGTATTAGAAATTTATTCTCTCTGCTGTGATGCTAATTTGTTAGAATGATTTTTTAGTTTTTGGCTATATTTATTTATAAAGGAATAAATTAGTTGAGTTGTTGGTGCCTTTTAAGCCTCATTCGTCTAAGACTTTTCATACCATTTTTTACCCTTAATAATAAAATATAATTTACGACATAAAAACTAAGTTGATTAACAACACAATAAAAAATTATTGACAGAGAAGTTTATTTCACAAAGTGAACTAATATGAAAACATGTTTTTTTTCCGGATAGCTTATTAATTAATTTATTCCAACAAATATTAGACCTTTCTAGACTAGTATTCGTCAACCTGTGGATTTTTTTTTTCGTCTCCTATATTACCCTTTTATGTAGCTTATCCATTAGTTGGTTCGCACATTAAATTATTTAAAAAAAGTAAAAACTGCATTTTTATCTTATCTAAAATACATTTGATTATTCCTATATGATCTGAAAACGTTGAATCTTTCTCGTCCATCCTAACAAGTTCAATTTTCCGCTTTATGTCTTGAAAAATAATTTTTTGTTAAACTCACATGTTAAAAAATACGTTTTTATTGCACGTACCTGTATATCGATAAAGAGTTATATAGGTCAAATGACTGAGAGCGCTCTCTGCGATAACTCGTATGGACCATGTTACACGTTAGTCTAAAAACAATTTATTTTGAGTTAAATTTTTAAATCTTGTGACTATTGTTAAATTATTATTTATGATAATGTTTAGCCTAAGATACATTTAGTTCCTTGAGTTTTTATTTAAGATATATTTTATGTAAATTAATTTTATTAAATCTAATTAATCTTTTAGATACTTATTGCATTCAAAATCTGTAAAATCTCACATTCTGACCGTCGTTAACGATCACAGTTATTTTTAACAATCCGGATACTACTAGAGTACAACTAAATCAAAACGATTAGATACTAATATGTTATTTTTTAATAATAACATTAAAATAATTTCGCTATACATTCCAAAAAGTAATCATAGATTAGCTCGATACGTTTCCATTCATGTGTGTTGCGAATTCGCTACACTTGATATACAAAGGCGTTGAACTAAGGTTTTATTATTTTTTTGTTTTCCAGAACAGTATGCGCTAATAAGCGGTCATTGTATGATGGATTACGATTTATTACATGCTATTTTGAAAATAATTCCGCGTAAAAAACAAGGCCATAATTCAGAGATGATCGATTCCGATACCAGATCCGGCATCGATACGATCAATATCGCGTTGCATAATTGTTGACGATCAAGGTTTGGACATGGTTTCAAATGCCACTAACTGACGTGCTTTATAGGGATTTGAATAATTAGTTGAATAATAAATATTTCATTGCACACGTGACCTTTGTCCCAGATTCCAATGATTTTATCTGATGGTTATATAATAATAATTAGCATTGATTATATTAAAAATAATATACAATTGCGTCGTGTTTCGTATCTGACGTCAAATCACCCCGTAATAAAAAAACGATTTAGTGCAACATGAAGGGAGTGGAGGGGGTAGGTCATTTTTTTACGGAAATTGATAAACGACTCTGCGTTGCGTAAACGTGTCGGGTCGTAACTAACAAACGGCCACATGTCGCATTATATTAATCAACATAAAACCCAACGACCCATAAAAGCGCGATCGGGGTCGCATCCGCGGCGAATCCCAATTATTGCCCAGGAGGCTGACGCGACCCCGGATCGTAAAATCTTTGCCGTCCGCATTATTCCAGGCACTTAATAGTGCCTGGAATTATATATCGGCACTTTCGGCCCCGTGGCATCCGTGCCCAGACACACTGTAATTGCCGGCACTGAATATTTTAAGGTTATGTCGGACTTTTTTTTTTGAGGTTATGTCCGTGTCGGGATTGCGGCGACACGAATGCCGGTAAACTTGGATTGCTTTCGGCAAACTTTTAATATACGTAATGCATTTTTTGCAACTGTCCAAAATGGCTTTTGATATTCAATTAGGACCATCAAAAATATTCACAGTCACGGTAGCTTGAATTTTTAATTAATAATATAACCTACAAGATTTAATAATTATTCATATTATTATTAATATACTATAATTGATAAGTAACACATTGAAGTTACGAGGATTCTCGTCAAGTTTTTAAGCCATCTAAATGTTTTTATTTTCCACTTGTGCTTGACGTATCTTGACATTGTTTCCCGATTCAACTCACCCATATAAAGTTTACATATTTTAGCTCAGTCTTGTTTAACTTACATTATCAAACTGATGTATGTCACCTACAAGCTATGACACTGGTTAATTTCAGTTATTTTACAATTTACATTATTTATTGTAAATATTTATTCAAAGAAGGATGGATGGCATTTAATTATTTAATTCTAACACCTCAAACTAGCTACATAAATATAATATTTTAATAATTTAATATGCGGAAGTAATGGGTCTCTTTGACTTACACTGACCCTTTAGTCAGTATTATATATCATCATCGTAATAATATTTATGTTACCTACATGTCATGACACTGACTAATTATATAACGGTTATATAGAAAATAATAAACCTGATAAGAATATGGCCAGAACCAATGCTGTTATAATGGCTTCCGTATTCGCCAAATATGACTCCCTTCAATTTTTCCTAATTAATTCTATTACTAAATGATGAATATTATGTAAATTTAGTCGCATAAAATCTTATGAGACTAAATTATAATACTTATGATGTTTTCTATAGTTACCGGTATCTAGTACATCTTTCTTAGGACAGGACGTTTCTTAAATATTAATAAAGGAATCAAAAGAATAATACTTATCAATAATTTATTTAATTAAGAAAATATACATTTTAAGATATAGGATCTAAATTTTTATTTCGTAACCATTGGTGTGATATTAGAGCTTTTTGTTGTTTTTCGTCGAATTCATATACTAATATTATTGTTATTTTTTACATATTAATATGGATTTAAAGAAAATATGATAATGTGAATGAACTAAAAGTGCAAAGTTTCGAATTTTCTAGACTTTTCTTGAAAATCATTGCGTGTCATGAATTTTGAAAGTCGAGGATTGTCATATTTTTAGTCAGTATTTAGTATTGTCATGTCAGAAAACTATTTTTTTTAATTGACTGTGATAGATAAAATTTTAATAACATTAAAGTATCTTCTGTCTGCCACATTCCATTAACATTTTTTCTACATATCGACACTGGAAAGCAAACTTGCTGTATCTCAAAAAATGAAACTTTGCAGGAGAGTCAAAAAACCATTTAAATATAATTAATTCCCAAACTAAGAAAAGGAGAGCAGTAGTTTTGATCTTTTTACAATATTTAAATCCTAAAAATTCAAACATAATATCATATTTGCCTATCCTATAATTTCGAGATGCTGAAAAATAGTTTTTCAGCGTCGATATATTTAATTTTTCATCAATAAAGCAGAATTCAAGCACTAAAGACTTTAAACATGTAATATAATTTCATTTCCTACCTAATTCCGGAAATGTCTATCACATTTTTTTATTAATAAGTTCTGGTCAAAGAAATTGATTATATTAATGTTATTTGTTAATTAAAAGTAACTGCTATGATTTTTTTTATTAATATAACGTGTTGTTTTAGAGACATTGGCTCATTTATGAGATGATTAATTTTATATGCTATATTGGGTTTTTCCAAGGGGTCTAAGTAGACCCCCTGAAAGGTCTGTGAAAAGTTTGAAAAGGGTATATAGTGCATTAGGGGTCTATTAAGGGCCAATGATATTTTTTTTTATTTTAAAGTATTATAACTAATATTAATGCTGCATGTTCGCAGACTTTCGGAAGGCAGTCGAGGCCAATGGACCCTAAGTCTGACACGTGGCGTGAGGGCTCCTCTTGGCCATTGCTGGTATTGGACGAATATCCTCTACATTTTTTTGTGATTTGATATTCTATTGGGGTCTATGAAGAGAATTATTTAGATAAAAGGGGTCTATAAAATAAACAATTTTTAATTTATATTCAAAAATAATCTCAATACTATATATAGGTATGAACATTACGTAAGGATTACTTTCTGGAAATATCTATATTTTCAGCCTGGTTATATTAATTAATGAAAAACATTGCATGTCGCTGATCAACTGGGCGTGGAATTTATAAACAGTTTTTTGTTCAAACGCCGAATAAAATTATGTATGAGATATTGATTAACGGTGCCTTTAAACATTTCCGCAATTTTAATGAATCTGCATTCTACTGAATTTAGCTAAAAGCAAATTTTAATAATCGCAATAAATTCTGCGAATAAATTCTTGTGGTTTTCCTCATCATTACGGGCATATTTTCTCGATTCTCAGCAGAGCACCAGGATGTACGAGTCACTTACGACGCAATGTCAACAACGATTAACCCTTCGGCACGCAAACCACGTCTTGCGATGGCCCAGACAGCCTAATGGCACATCTCGCCCAGACGGTTACCTGTATGACCCGGCTGCCGAATGACGAACCGGTTCCCGAACCTGACCCGGCCATTTAGAAATCATTAGAGAAATCACGGTAGCACCTGGCGACGACGATGATAGCCCGAGATAACGTCCCGCGATGCCAACACCATTGTTGTGTCGGCTTATTGTTCTGCGATTGAGCCGTCGGATGGCGCACATCCTAATTGGATTCAGATCGAATTAGCATAATTATTCTTTATGGCAATCAATAAAACGTAATTGGTCAATTTGTCGACGTGGACAGGCCCTCGGGCTTAAATATTCGGCACGCCCTGACCTGCGTTAAATTGCATAAAAATTACATGGCCGCCGCTCTTAATGGGTTAACGCGGAGCGGTGTTAATAAATTCGAACACGTTTAATCACAGGCATGTGTGTGAACTTGAAGTACACTAAATTATATGTTGAATAAAAACATATTTTAATTAATCATATATTAATTGCCGATAACCGGTGTATGTGCTTTCTCGTATACGATTTATCCCCGTGATGTGTACGAGCTTTTGATCTTGAGATTGACTATATTAGATGCTCATTTTAATATTGGAGATTGAAAGAGTTTAAAAATTTGATGTGGATTAATGGAACAACGATAAATTGATATATACGCATCAAAGAGGGTAACAAAGATATTGCAGATAATAAGCCCTATCTAAACAAAATCTAGATTTATTATAAAAGAGGTCAAATATATTTTCGAATATTTTGGCATGAGATTTGTAGATAATAAGGCCCATCGTTCTAATGGAGAATTACCGATGTTTCAAGACTGAAAAAGTCTAATCGAATTTGTACGTTCTGCTATTTTTTCTTTGATATAATAGACAAATTGTACAATGAGTTCTAGCTAATACAATTAGTTTCCGTCGTAAGTCGAAAAAATATCAGGTGTACCGAAAAGAAATCCATGTTTTTATTGTGTCTTATTGTTATCTTAAACAAAATATGTGACACAAAAGGGAAAGCTGAGGACTAGTATTATAGAAAAAAACTTACAAAGATGTTTACACCACCGTGTTCAGGACAGACTGATCTCAAAAAAGACACACTAAAAATGGATTTCTTTCCGGTATACCTCATAAAAATAAAAATTAGAAATAATAAATACAGTAGGAATTTAGCTCGTTAATTGTTAATATAGTGCTGTGATTTTTCAGCGATGAGGTTTGTTTTTGTCATAAAAAAATCTAGGTTATTGTGTTTCTTTTCCTTATAATTTTTTTAATAACATGCAAGTGCTTCTCAAATGAAGTATCATCAAATATCTATCGTTGTATGAATCTATATTATTGTCTAAGTCTTAGAATTGGGCAAAATGTGTAGCTATGTCTTGCAAGTACAATTTTTTTGACATTCCTTTGAATTTATCAAGTTCTTTCAAATCTATATTTTTTGTATAACTCATACTTCCTCGACCTCATTCAAATCTTGATTTGAGAGCTCCTCGACATCATTTTCTAACATATGAATCACGTTTTCATTGTTAATTTCCGGAATAAGTTGTTTATTTAATTGAACAATCGACTTGGACTTTAAGAAGTATCTCTTTTAAAATGTATTGTATTTGTCAATAAAACGTTTTAAGAGTTTGTTCCATATACCATTTATATTAACACTTTATGAGCCGCAAGGTTTTACATCAATCAAACCTAGCCTGTGGGTCGCATGGTTTCATGTAATGATAATCCAAGCTAACGTGCACGTGTATCAATCTGTTGTCAAATAGTAAAATTACATTGTGCATCGTTATCAGAAAAAAAAATGCCAAAAATGCTTTCACGCCAAAAGGCGTGAACGGCTCATAACGCTTGGCTACAAAATCACGCCAAAAGTCGTGAACGGCTCATAAAGTCTTAATAATTCATTTCTTATAGAATTTGTTAATTTTTTTAAAGGAATAAATTTTCGATTGCCTGATTGACTTGTTCTTCAAAACGGAAGATTTTTTTATACAAGATTTAGGAAGTCAAATCAATGTAATACAATAATCCATCCAGGCTCAATTTTTTTTAGTCATCCTTGCTTTATTTGTGCTTGCATGGTCGAGCTAAAGCATGACGCGCTTGTGATTTATAATTGTAGGATGCATTTTATGGAATTTCTCTTTAAATGCTTGCAGTTTCTTATCGTGTTTGTCTGCAGTAATCGTTAAATTTGACTTAAACAACTGGTGATAGATTGTACCTAGACGACCTTACCATACTCACACAACAAAACTCTAATTCTTGTTAAATATTTTTATTTTTATCAGTAATTAATCCTTATCCTCATCACCTGTTAAAAAAAGGCTATTTAGTCCCCGTCCCATAAAATTGTGAGGTACTCATTCACTTAGGTAGACAATGGCGGATCACGATTTTTTGGGGCCTGATACTAAATAGATTTCAGAGGCCCCTAGTAGCATATAATTGAAGATGATGATGATGAAAAGAGGTTGTCCATTGTCTAAGAATGAGGACGAATTAAAATAAAATAATTTGTATAATAGTAAAAAAAATATTCTTAATAACATACAAAACTAAATTTTATAAAATAATGAGTATGGTCTCGCGGATTATTTTAGGGGCACTGATGATTGGGGGCCTCTATGGGCCCTTAATTATCGGGGGTCTGATGCTTCAGTATCTTAAGCATCTTAAGCACCCATGTAAATCCACCACTGCTTGTAGACTTTCCATAATTTCTCTAAATGACTGTGAATAATTAATTGTGTTGTGATAAGACTTTCTGATATCTATCTTGTTAATTGCGTTTATTTTGTTTCAATATCACTTTTAAAGGGTCGTCATCAAAGTTGAAAGACACCCTCGGCTTGTCTTTCAAAGTCATGTCTTCAGAAATAAATTTGATAATCCAATTGCTTATTGCTCGCTCAGTTATTCCTTCGTCCTTTACAGCTGTTTTAACGATTAGAAACAATACTTTGATGTATGGTGCACCAAACAAAACAGATCTCTCAAGACTAACAGAAGTTTTATTGATTTAGTAAAATCAACAACTCGTTTGTTCCATTGACGGCGCTGAATTGTCGTTTTTTGCTATCGATTTGTTTGTTCAGACCTTACTCGATGATATATCGTGCTTTAGCACGTATTCATCTAATTTTTTCAGGTGATCTCATTAACGAATAACGGATGCAACTACAAATCCGGTCGTCCACCCCAGGACCACCCTTCTCCCTGCTCGTTCGAAACCGCAATCCGGTAGCTTCGTGTTGCATAATCGATGCATGTAATTGTGTCCGTGTCAAATGTCAGCGCCGCAGCTGTCAGCGGTGATTGGCGCGAGTGCTTTTGTCAGTGGAGTGTCATTATGTCCTAGAGGGCCCTCGGGGATACGAGGCGTGGGTGGGGGTAGATCCGAGCAACAGTTGCCGCAATTTTTCATTATTATATCACCGGACACAGGGGGTCGATGCCTGTAGTGGTGCTTCAGGGACACCGTTAAGGAAAGGTCGCTTCGTCCACGCTGCACTCTCGGACATCGAATGGTTTGGCTCTAAGTTATGAATCGTTGTTGTCGATGAGAAAAGCAAGTCGTGTGTGAAACGAGATCTTGTTAAAAATGCTTTATCTATATGGATCAACGGTCAGATACCTTTTGAACAACATCTTAGAAAGAAAATATATAAATATATATCATTTTATTATATCAAGATATATTTCTAAACAGTGTAATCAGTTCTTTACAGCAGAAACTGTATGAATGTATTTAACTCAATACCAAATCACCGAGATATATCACGCAACTTGTCCTTAAGGTCATTATGTGTCACAACTAATGTAATTTAGGAATTTTTATTGACGTTGCTATAAAATGATGTTTAGCAATTTAAATCTAATAAAAACATAAACATTTATTCACAAATATGTTTGGGTCATGTCGCTGATTATTATGTTAATTTTATAATAATATGAATATATATCTCAATTAGTCATTAGCTTATGAAACCGTCAGAGATAGGTGTCATATAACGAGCACTAGACCAAAATGAGTCCCCCAATACGCTCCCTCGAATCATAAATGGCTAGAAAAAGCAAATAGATGTAAAACTGTTGAAATTATAAGCAGTGGCTCGATACTAAAATATTTTGGGACGCGGCAGAAGATTAAAGATTAAAAAAAGTATATTTAGAAAGTGACTCAGTATGGACGAAGTGGGACTTCTCGGAACACAGCTTGGCGCTAAGACCACCCCGCTCCCCGCTGCCGCCCCGTATCCATCCAGTATACGACGCTGGTGGCGCTAACGAGCAAATCGATCCACATTTAATTTATATTATCATTAACATAATATTTAATCGATAGACACACATTCATATATAAAATATATTTTTGTTTAATTTGCCTAGGGGTGCTGAAATATCTAATTAAAATTGTTTACAATCCCAAAATTGAGGGCGGATATAACAATAATTCGGTAGTGTCGGATTTATTTAAATATTTAAAATTAAAATTCTACCAGAAATCAAATATATTTATAAAAAAATAATACTAAAAATAAAAGCAAAGCTTTTGTTACAAATTTTCTAGCAAAAACAATTAGTATTAGTTATTCTTTAAAAGAATCCGAAATCCGTAATATTTCTACTGAAAAATGTTTTTCTTCGAAAGACAGCAGGTAAAATTCGGAAAAGTATGACTGATTTTTACTATTAATATTATAATATTTTATAAATAATGTGTACATATTTTATTAATGTCATCTTTTAAATTTACCTCTACATTTTTAATGAGTTTAATTTGTATCGCGGTAAATATTTTACAAAATAATAAAAGTATTACATTTTTCCATAATTAACTTGAACGTCCTTAGACCATTAGAGTTTTATCTCTATTTTTTCTTGTTTTTATTGAGAAAAAATGTCGTTTTATAATTGCAAAGTTTGTAAAATTTTAGTCTTAAGTATATATTTTTGATTTTCAAGAGAAAATTCAGACAGTATGAATGTGTGAACATGATATTTTCTAGAAATTAAAGGGTTATATTTATTTATTTTTTTACATTTTATCCAATTAATAAACCCATTGTAACAACGGCTCAAAAACAACTCTGTCTTTCGAAGGGGGTCTTTCAGAGACCCCAAGCATTTCTAGTCAATTTATGGATTAATTCTTTAATTTACAATGCTCTCAACGATGTCTTACCGCAGACAGAGCTCTCGCAGCACGTGTCACTCGTACGTTTCACTCGCACTCGGCACATCGCACTGGATGCGAGCGAGAAAAACATTGCGGGCATAACAACAACAGCAAATATGTTGTTTTTATATATATTTTTCGCATTTGCGGACAATAAAAAACAATTATTACTTATAATATTTTTCTGTAGACGTTTAAAAATAAACACAAAAAGTTTGTGACATGTAGAATTTATAATGAAAGAGTTATTCGAGCAAAATTAGAGTCCCCAATTGACCCCATCGGTACGGCTAGGTTTATAGAACGCATTTTATATTTTTAATGTGTAATATTTGAGTATAGAAAGTATTTATTTAAATTTTTTATATAAGATTTTAATATTAAATTTATCATGGCATATCTCTAAAAAATTCGGATGTATTAATATTAATAAATATAATATAAGGTCTTAAAAATATGACGCTATGCGAAAAAGTGGCGGAAACATTGACACTGATGCTGATAATCTCCTGCGTAGGCGTCATATGTAAGGGGCGTGGAAAATTTCTATATAATAATGCGAGATCCTAGAGAGTTAATATTTTAATAAATATCACAATAAAATAATTTAATTTATATTCCTTTATATGTGAATTAGGGGGTGTTTATTTTTTATTTAATTAATTCAGTTGCTCCATATTTTTATTATTTAAAATTCCGCCGCCTTTCTAGATTACAAAGATAATATTATGTATGTATAACGCGTTTGTGATAAATGTAAATTTTAACACTTCGTATTAACACGTACCCGCTCGTGCCGAGTTGCCCGTGGGCGAATAATTTTCGCGGGCCCCGTTATTATTATTGTACAAATTATTTCACATAACGAAACGTTTGATTGATAGGTACACCATCATCGCGCGTTATTAAAATTTTCACATAATTCCTAATTAGACGATCGGCGACTGAACTTTTCCAAAAACGTCGAGATTACCCGAAGCGATTTCCTCGCGAGATTTAATCGCCGTCGTAACAATTTATCAAAGTATACACAATAATTTTATGATAATTTATTTAATCAAAAACAAAATATATATGTACACACGAGAGAATCGTCGTGATTTATAATGCCACGTTTTATTTGGCAAAGGCATGTGGGCCGATTGATTTGTGGTTTCCTTCGCAAATTGGCCGAAAACCATTTTTCACACGGAAAATTGTGATATTTATCGATTATTCACGATATTCAATTGTGTGCACAGACGTCTGTGTGCCAAACACGATTTTTCAATTTGGTTTTTGTTTTCAGGTATGTCGATTCGCTTCCGGAACAACACCTGCCGTCTACGGCTCCGCCACTTTCGATTCCCCATGTTGAAATGCAAATCGATGCTCGTCCGTTCGAGGTGAGATTTGACGAGGTAGTCTGCGCGCAATGATGATGATGATGATGATGATCGCCGACGAATTGTGTGGGTCGATTTTTTTTATGCCATTATAAATTCATGAGAGATATATAATTATATGATTGATTATATTTGGCGCGAGTTATCAATAACACGGGTCCGCAAAATATATGATTTTTTTTCATCTGAATAATTAAAAAATATTTGCATATATTTGATTAAAGTTATTTTGGCAGAGCGTGATTGCAATCAATCTCTGGCGTTTTACATTTTTATTTGCCTCCAAATAATTAATTGCAATTCGTATGATGCAATTGCAATTCTTCGACGTGCAAAATCTGCTAATTACTTTTTTGTTTACTCGGTTTTAATTTAAATTTAAAAAATCATATTTATATTAAACAGGAAATGTTCGTAGAAATATACTACTAAAAAAATAGAACCCGCGGGTTAAATACTGCCTTACGAATCCTTTTTAAGTCACCTACGCATTTATTTTTATTACCCTTTTTTTTCTTAAGTTATTAATCGGTTTGTCAAAATAATAAAAAAAAATGGAGCTCGTTTTTGATTAAACATATAATAGTTTTTACAAGAATTGTTAAATGATTTAATATTATGTGACATTACTAAGTATTTCAATAAACTGAATAGAATACTTCAGGGAAATGTAATAATTGTACCTAGCCGAGCAAATGGGGTCAAATAGTTGCACCAAGTTTGTCACGTGTCACAAACTTTTTAGATTTGTCAAAAAAGTCTATAGAATAAATATTACTATTATTCATTGTCCTTTATTGTCTGCAATTGCAAAAAAAAATTAAAACAACATTATTCGATGCTATTGTCACTTGTGCGATGCTTTTCCTGGTTCGCATCCGGTACGATGTACCGAGTGCGAGTGAAACGTGCTGCGGAAGCTCAGTCTGCGGCAAGATTAGATAAAAAATATCGACCGAACTATGACGCATATCATAAATAACTATTTTTATTCTTAGAATAATTCATATTTAAAAAAAATGTTAAGATATTGATGAAGAATTCATCAATATCTTAATTTGAAATGTTTAGGGTATTTAAGAGAACCCCTTCGGACGAGGTAGTTGTTTTTAAATCGCTGTGAGGGATGAGTTATTAATGTTTGAAAGTATTAAAATAATTATGACGAATCTTGACTTCTTTACTAATAATTTAAAAATAAAAATCCCATAACCTTTCCCTTGGAAAGGGTCCAAGTGACGTAACTGACTTGATTCGCGAGCTAATACTTCAAAAAAATGATTAAATAAAAAGTTTCGACTTTTTAAAAATGTTCGCTATCACTGATATAGTGCATTATTTATGTAATGTAATAAGTTGACTTAAGTGATTTAATATGATGATGAAATAATTATCTTTTGCGTTTTTTGGTTGTTCAGACTCCTTTTTATATTTAATGGAATTATATTAAACGAACCAGAAGCGTTCAATAAGTTTTATTCAGAAACTATAGGTTTTTAATTTTTTGTTATCTTTAAATCGTCTCTAAAACACAACTTCTCTAATAGCCTTTTTTCAGTGATTTTCAGCCTTTATGTCCTCAATATTATTATATGGATTTTTACTGTACGCCACTATTATTTATTCATAGATAAATTCGTAGTAGCGTTACCGTGCCTGCACGGCGTGGCGCTGGTGGTTAGACTGATTTCTCGTGCCTGCACGGCATTATCAAAACATAATCCTTTTTTTTTTTCATATTCGAGAATTGATAAAACTTGCAATGTTTAATAAAAATTCTACATATTTTTTTTATTAAACCTTCTATAATGTCGAAACATCTTTAGGATTAATCGATATTCAATAGAAGGCGTAAATAAATGGAAGTTCATTTTAATATAAACTTATACCAATAACGTTTCAAAACTCAGTAATGCTAAATTTAAAATTATCTTACACCTATTTCACATTTTTGAAATAGAAAATAATACCTGAAACCAATAATTCATTAAATTTATCTTGATAAAAATACGTTTATACAAAATATGTGGCATTTTCAATGGAATCCAAATACTTTTTTTCACAATTTCATTTTTTTTAATTTTAGCTGACCTGCGATCCTTATCCGTGATACTTATGCAGAATAAAATCGTGTAACTATTTGAATAACCCTTGTAAATTGGCCCGTTAGCAAGTCTAATAACTCTGAATGGCCGATTCTTATTTTCACTTTTGACCGTTTTGGCAACCCTGTTTTAAATAGATGTTTATCTCGGTAATTAAAACGGAGCGTGCTCTACCCCTGGACTTTAGTTACTTTCCCTCGATCAGAGAGAAATTGGGGAATGTATAATATTTCCCTAATCTATTCGACCTATATATATATTTGGTATATTTAAAAAAAATATTTTTTCCTCTGTCACTGTTTGCTAGATTGCTCCCTCGTGTAAATAATCGACAATCGTCAAACGCACAGTGGCACACATATGCCGAATCACACATGTGGGAGATAATTTAAAATATAAAACGGATCAAATAAGGGTAGATAGAGCGAGAGGGGGCGCTGGATGCTCCGCGCTTTTTTTTGCAGCAATTTTTTCTGTTTTTTTCACAGCTGAAAAATGCCGGGTCGTTGTCGGACGAAGGGGTTGAAATTAGTCATCGTGGCACAAAATTACTGTCCGCCTGATGCTTTTGTCCGGTGATGAATGGTGTTTGTGCAAAACTGAAATTGGACGTAAAAATAACGCATTTAAAATTAAAAAAAAAAAAAAAACCATCCCGTATTTGCATGGCGGCAGTGCGAGATAATGTACTCTATTCGCAGTGTTCCACTCTTACATTCCACGTGGAATAAATTATCGCCGATGTAATAAAACCGTGGCACAGTGTCGCTATCTATCGGCACAGACGCTCACTAACTGCACGGCACGTGCGTGGTGCCACGGCAATATTTCCATTCTAATCTCTACTATCCATCTCTAGGTGGGAGTGTCTCTGGAACACATTTTTAGGGAGTGAAATTATCAGGGTCCAGGTAGAACCTCACGTACTCACGGATTGATCGGTCTCAGGTACAGGGGTGGCAGGGTAGATGAATAAGATATGTGTACTCCACGTGAAACATCTAGATTCAGATTACTAGCGAATCTCACTATTAGCTGGGACATAAATATTTATATTTTTTATCTGGATTTAAACTGAGGTCCTAACACTTTAGTACATCTTACTTTCTGCATATCGCATCTAAACCACTGATTAAGGCCGAATATTCGGACTAATGAGGGTAAAATATAATAGGAATACCCGAAAGTAATCGCGTATTATTTTATTTATTTATTTTCATAAATACAATACGTGATTGGCATTAAAGGTTGCCAATCACGCATAAAAACATAATAGTAACAAGTAGTTGAGCAGAGTAATAGCTCTGGTTACGGGAGAGTTTCTGAGAGCACCTTTCGTGAGGTGGCACCCATAAGGTCAACTCGGACCGTACAAGGAGGTTACGTACTGCGCCAACCAACAGCTTGAAGAAGTGCTTTGCCAAGTAAATCGACATTCTTTTCTCGAGGGTTACATACCCTAGGTAGCCCTGTGCCCATGCACTAGGATATAAGCTCGGGTAAAATCAAAATTCCCCCATGTAGAGATATCTTAAGATTTTTTTCTGGATTTTCTCTAGCCAGAGGGTATTCGAGGCGTCATAAGGCGCCCTTATAATGCAACTTGATTCAGGCAAGCTCCGAACTAATGTATCGTATAGTAATCATGAGAATTTCTCAAGATGAAGCCCAACATTCTTGATGATCTCATACACATGTCCGATACATGTAAACTAAATTTTAATTTAGAACCAAACAAAAACTCAAATCTTTAACAGACGATTGCTTAGGAAGAGTTACCTTCCCAAGTCTGTAATTAAAGATGATGGGCTCCTTTGATGTAAAATATGTCATTCTCAATGAATTATTGATTCCTCTTCCATCCCACAAATGCACAACAGAACTTTCCGGAGTATTAAACCAGACTTAAGGTCGGAACGGGAGTTTAATTCGGAGAAAGCCATTCCCGTTTTTGACTTATGTTATCGTAAACGATCGATGTTTCATCTCCAATTACACTTTGCTTAAAAAAAGGTCGAATTCTTTGTCTTGGTGACAAAGAATTTCATGTGTTTCTGTATTACGAATACGTTGAAAATGTGACTGTACAAATCTTGGGGATTTTAGTCTCTGCGATAATCCCTCGATGTTTAATAGAGGATCTGACTCCATTTGTTTGTTCAGATTCTGGCGAATCTTTCCTTTTTCTATTTCCCGATATGAACATTTGTAACCTAAATTGATCGAGATATTACCAAAAATTGATTTAATACCCTAGTCGAAAAAAAATTCATACAATGTCTGATGCGTCCTTTGTCAATTTTTGGTTTCTACATTTTATCCTTAATAATAATATACATTTTATTACGCATTAATAATGCTAAAAAATAAATCTAAGCACAAAAATCATGCTTTCTTTACCGTGTCTGGATACAACTGCCCTCGAACATTAGGTTATAAAATACGCGATTTCTTTCGGGTCCTCTTTTTATTTTGTTTTAAATATAATCACAAGTAAAATTTCATTGCGGAATTTTACTATTGTTAATATTTAATAAGGCAATTTAGAACTTTAGTTACAATAATCTTCTGATAATTTACTAATTTTCTCTTTATTTTTCCTATTATATATCGGTCAATGTACTCAAATAAAGTGTCAACAGAATTCAGTGTCGTGTTTTGACTTATACAATATTATATAATATATACTTATATAATATTCATACTATTTTTACTTCTTCGCTTGCTTCCCTATTTTATTTCAGGAAAATTAGGATTATTGACACACTAAAAGCCTTGCAAATTTTCTATTAGCTTTCATATTCTAGATATTTCAAGGGTTTCACGCTTGATGGAAACGGTTAAACGATTGTTACTAACATTATTTAGTACCTAGTTTGATTAACTCCTTGTATCTTATTTAATTTGGTGGTCTTCTCATTTGAATTTTACTTTATCAATGAGCTGAATTAAAGAAGTAAAATTAGGCTGTTAAAAAATTGGAAAGCATAAGACCCTCATATGTTAATGTGTTCTCAAAAGGTTTTTATTTAAATAAGAAGCAACGTCATTTAATGACATCATTGCTTCTGCGACAGGTCTTGCAATTCTGAAACCCATTTAGGTTTGTGCCAATCTATAGTGATCTATCTAGCTATCCTTTCCAGCTTAGACTCAAATTAAAGATATGATTATTATTTCTGTTCCCTTGTTTAATATTAAAAAAATATAGACTCCCATTTTTTTAATCTTTAAATTCTCTTGCGAATTATTTATTTCCATGCTTTTCAATTACTAAAACAAATTCTTTTAAATTTTTTATGAAAAGATTTGATTCAATCTAAGTTTTAGCTATTTTATTATGAGTAGAATTCAACTGCGAGTTTACGGTTGACGACGTGACCTGTATTAGAATACCCTAGTCCTTCGGCTTCTTCAACTTCCTTGTCCTTCAATTCCTCCATGAGGAGGAGCAGCTTCTGGACTCCATAAAAATTTGAGTATTTTGGACACATTATTCATGGACCAAGGTTTAGGCTTTTATAGACTATCATAAACTTGGAAGAAACAGGGATTGGAAAGAAAAAAATGTCATCCATAATGATCCAAGGAGTTACCGAAGGAGATTACTTCTTTTACATAAAAGCTTTAATAATAACTCTGCTATTTCTGGTTCATTGTTGAAATAAGACGATCAAGATACTATGGATAAATTTTACAATTACACTATTCATAGTCTTGTCTGAATTAAATTATCTATGGGGCTATCAAGGGAGTACATACTCATCTTGTCCTCCTCTACCATCCGTATTTACAGTGTGTTTGTAAAATAAAGTTAAATTATTACCATGCATGTAATAAATAAGTTTCTTAAGTTCAAGGTCTAGAGTTCTAGCTTTATCATGGATTTGAAACGTTACATAGTTAACATATTCTATCGCCAAGAGCGCTCTCTGAACTTCATCTCACGTGACTCTTCAAGTTTTTAATATAATACCGAAAAGTGAGAACGTCTCCGCGTTCGCACATTTTCTGCGTTTTACGTACAAAAGCGTAATACAAAAGAGTGAGAGATCTTTATTTATCGATACTTATATATTTTTTTTATAAAATTATAGTATTGTTCAGGTATTTTTCGGGGGTCCTAACCGACATATGTAAATAAATATGTTTTTAATAATCATCTATCGCCGGGCTCGTAAATCATTACGCGGCGACGCCTGATAACAATGTACGAACATAAAAATATTTTTTGATATAAATTTTCCGTACGTTTTTTTGACATGGCAACACTGGGGCTTGGATATATATATGTACGTGTGTATGTGCGAGCAATCGGTATCTAATAAAATCGCGGCAATAAATTTCAGCGCGCGCCTTCGTTGTCACTCTGTATAAGGGCGAATCAAAAGATGGATCGTATATATATTTTTTTTTAATTGTGAAAAAAAAAGTATAATTTTTATTGGTTGACATTCTCTCATTTTATTGGGGATGTGTGTGGCGTGGGGGTGTGTATGTGTGACGTTTAATTTGGAACAAGTATCCATTTTATCGCGGCCCAACAATATTTCTTCCTGAAAACAGCCCTGGCGAAAATAACAAGCGGTTTACGGCTTATTATCAAATGCAAATGTACGAGTACGGCCCTGGACATTGGCGCACTGAATTTCATATGAACAGAGACGCATCTATGTTTTTATTATTACAATATTGGTTTTATTTTCAAGTGAAGTATTTTTTTTTAATATTTATTTTTCATTTGATATCCCCCAACTACCACGTCTGATACCTAATGATTTATCGTCGGTTATTAAAAGCGATTATATGCGCAAACAATGCGTGTAAATTACACGCGTGCTATGTGAAAATCGTGTAATACGCTGATCCCCGTCGATCGCATACATCACGCAGTCAGCTTTAACCCATTGACTGCCTATTACATCCATTAAATAATGATGGAGATTCAATATTATAGTTCTACTTAGCCGCTACAGGTGAATGCTGGGCTAATTCCATATCTACGGGGTACAATAGCGATAAATTTGACCCCCAAATCGAGATGATAATAGTACTTAAAATATTATTTCAACTATATTTGTAATGTTTTTCGAATGAGATGCCTTCGTATTATTAATTTTAATGATTTTAATAAATAAACATATTACAAGATTTGATTAATTATCAAAAACACATTTTTACACGGTATTTTTTAGAAAGTATCGACCGGGTAAAGAAAGAGCCCTTGTATATTTTAAACCCATATTGTTTGCATTTTAAATATTTTAATATTTGCATAATTTATTTCACTGATGAAATAATATATTAAGATTTTATAAAAATAATCCCTGAATTGTACGGTTTTTGTTTAACACGATTTTAATCGGTAAATTAAGTATTAAATTCAATAGATGGGGATTATTGTTTTTTTTATTATTTTAAAACATAAATCTAACCTATCTATAAATATAAGTGTTTAGTTCGACATTTCCCAACGGGGTAAGGAGGACTCCCCGGGGGTCTGTGAAAGTTTGTAAATAGTGCTCCAGGGGTCTATTAAGGGTTAATAATCAATTTTTCTTAAAATTGAATTTAAATTTTAAAATACTAATACTACATCTGTGTCTTCGGATAAATTAGCGTTTTTAAAAATAATCGCCATATGTGCATCACTCCTATAGATTGGAGAAAATATGCAAAGGGACTATTAAGAATACCTATTTTATGATAAAAAACAAATATTATGAAGTCTCTTGCTATGTCATTCTTTCATCGCAAATAAATGTTTATTAAGAAATCTCTATGTATTATAGTTTATTTTTTCTAATTTTCTGATTTTCATGTGTTTTTAACTTATTCTTTTATATTATTATTTTTGTAACTTATAGAAACTTTTAATTAGCCTATTGCTAACTATCTTTTTGTTGTTTTATGATATGCTGTAAGTTTCTTTTAAAAACGATTAAATAAAATAAGAAAACTATTTAGTTAAAAGGAAAACGTTTGAAAACTCTTATACCTAAATCCGTAAATAAAAATGTTAAATATCTATCCATAACACGATAAAGATAAGGGAGATAAATACAAACTTAATAAATATATATTCTTCAAATTACTAAAGATCAAATTTTTCTACTAGTATCAAAGAAGTCTGATCTTCTAGATCTTGTCTTAAATAAATAACTTGCTCAAGTTAATATCTTTGTACTTATTTTGAGTCTTATAAACGTTATAGTGCTTATCTCTTTTTTTGTAAATCCTCATGACAATAAGTAAATTATTATTTATTAATAATGCATACAGATTTATATTATTTTTATTTATTTATTTGACGATAAATGCAGTGTCATTTTCTATTAAATGAATAAACAAATAATTTAAAATAAATATTTTTTTATCAATGATAGTGACTTGGTGATTATATTTTTAATTCGTCGT
>JAGXCT010036567.1:71353-92328 GCA_022495035.1 Philopotamus ludificatus | reverse complement strand
CTCCATTTTATCCGGTCTGCCGCTACGTCGCTCCATCTTCCGGTAAGTTTCAATGTTGCTGTGTCCCTCTGTACACAGCTCAGCCTTGGTTTTCCTTTCCTCCGGGGACAGAAAGGCTTGTTAACCATACGTCTTTTCGGCTGCTGACTGTCTTGCATCCTAATTGATGCGATTTATTTTAAACAACAAACATGCTAGAGCGTCACCCTGTCTCACAATCGCCGTTGAAAATTGACTGAGGAACAATCTGATAGACTGAGCAGCAATTAAATTTACTCTTTTTTGTTACGATTGATGCGTTGCATTTGACATACTTGTCATTGATTCGCTATCACTGTTTTAAGGCCTC
Organism: Philopotamus ludificatus; assembly: GCA_022495035.1. Classification (NCBI taxonomy): domain Eukaryota; kingdom Metazoa; phylum Arthropoda; class Insecta; order Trichoptera; family Philopotamidae; genus Philopotamus; species Philopotamus ludificatus. The sequence continues at coordinate 91,979 of JAGXCT010036567.1, read as the reverse complement.
AACATTTTATTTATATTTAGAATTAAGTTTTCTGTATATTTTGTCAATGTCCAAAAATTATAATAAAATATATTCTATATGGAATTCAAGAGCTTTGCTTAATAAAATATTGCTGGTGCTTTTGATATCGTAACATATAAATTCTTAATGTGAACATTCCCATAGAAAATTTAATTGAGCCATCTATTTTATCAATTTACGTGCTAATCACAATGGTATTTCACATACGTCAAGATAAAAATTATTGATCATATTTAAGGATTTTTTGATAGTTTATCTGGTACTTTTAGTAAACTTGTTACTAAAATTATATAAAATATAAATCAAGAATTTGCAAACCGGTAGTTCCTGTACTAACCATTTTTTTTTTATTACTCTGTTAACACTTAACTAATATAGAAATTCGTAACAAATTGTTTTTCTCATCGACAGCTTTTTGCCTAGTGTCAGTAATAAAAATATTATTTTTTACTCTAATCACTACTAGCAATTTAATTATATCGTATTCCGGAAACACATGTTTCTGTAATATTAATTATATTACATAGATCAAAATATAGTAGTGATAAAATGGTAAATATAAAATTTTAGATCGGATTGGAAACGGTTCACACTTAAAAACATTAAGTATCTAGTCAAATACTTAATTAAATATTGTTCACTTAGTTTTTTTTAAATAAAATAATAGTAATATATATATATATATATTACTATTATTTTATTTAAAAAAAACTAAGTGAACAATATTTAATTAAGTATTTGACTAGATACTTAATGTTTTTAAGTGTGAACCGTTTCCAATCCGATCTAAAATTTTATATTTACCATTTTATCACTACTATATTTTGATCTATGTAATATAATTAATATTACAGAAACATGTGTTTCCGGAATACGATATAATTAAATTGCTAGTAGTGATTAGAGTAAAAAATAATATTTTTATTACTGACACTAGGCAAAAAGCTGTCGATGAGAAAAACAATTTGTTACGAATTTCTATATTAGTTAAGTGTTAACAGAGTAATAAAAAAAAAATGGTTAGTACAGGAACTACCGGTTTGCAAATTCTTGATTTATATTTTATATAATTTTAGTAACAAGTTTACTAAAAGTACCAGATAAACTATCAAAAAATCCTTAAATATGATCAATAATTTTTATCTTGACGTATGTGAAATACCATTGTGATTAGCACGTAAATTGATAAAATAGATGGCTCAATTAAATTTTCTATGGGAATGTTCACATTAAGAATTTATATGTTACGATATCAAAAGCACCAGCAATATTTTATTAAGCAAAGCTCTTGAATTCCATATAGAATATATTTTATTATAATTTTTGGACATTGACAAAATATACAGAAAACTTAATTCTAAATATAAATAAAATGTTGAGGCCTTAAAACAGTGATAGCGAATCAATGACAAGTATGTCAAATGCAACGCATCAATCGTAACAAAAAAGAGTAAATTTAATTGCTGCTCAGTCTATCAGATTGTTCCTCAGTCAATTTTCAACGGCGATTGTGAGACAGGGTGACGCTCTAGCATGTTTGTTGTTTAAAATAAATCGCATCAATTAGGATGCAAGACAGTCAGCAGCCGAAAAGACGTATGGTTAACAAGCCTTTCTGTCCCCGGAGGAAAGGAAAACCAAGGCTGAGCTGTGTACAGAGGGACACAGCAACATTGAAACTTACCGGAAGATGGAGCGACGTAGCGGCAGACCGGATAAAATGGAGAAGGCTGTTGGATGAGGCCAGGGCTCTACAATTGCGACTATTATGATGAATTTACTCTACTTGCATTTTTTTTAATTTTGCCTCTTCTATATTGTTTTTTTTTATCTTTTAGTCCCTAAACCAGATGGTGATAAAACGTGATTTACGAGTAGTTTTTTTATGGGTTCAAATTAAGCAATACCACAGCCATAGCTGCACGAAATGTCAACACTGCATTTCGTTAAAGTATTTGTTAACGAAACAATCGATTTTGGTTTAAAAAATTCCATTCTAGGAATTTTGATCTCTACAATGAACTTCGTTAAGGACCGAAGATCGTTTTTCATCATTATTGGTCAATGACGAGTAGGCGGAAATCCAGATGAAGAGGAGGAATGCAATGCCAAGTATACCTCATAATCGAAAAGGATCCAAGCAATGGTTGGAACAGGATACAGTTTCATCGGTAAAGAAAACGATCAATCTAGCATAGCCCTTAAATGCAGACATAGAATCAGACATTCAAGAGTTCTTCCAAGAAATTTTGGAAAGAGGAAATTATTCACCGAAATATTTTTTTAATGTAGTAGACGCATATTTCAATAGAAAAGAAGACTGAAGAAAATGATTATTCAATTATTCTTCTCGGAAGAAATTCATCTGTAGTATTACAATTGTCGATTAATCCATAAAAAACTCCTCGTGATATGAAAGGGTATTCAAAAATGATTTACTAGTTTTATGGCGAATTAACGATATTTGGATACAAAATATATTTATTGACTGCTTCTACTCATCAATTAATAAATATTGCAAGGATATTAGAGTTGAACATCGAGTTCTTTTAGTGTTATCTTCTGGAACCTGAGACTCTGTGCACTGAACGTGGTATTCTTATCTCCGAATACCACTTTCATCTTACAGTATATGAATCAAGATCCAATAACTACATTCAAAGCTTATTATTTAAAGAAAACATTGCGCTACTAATTCAAGAAACTGATGAAAATCATATGAACATCATTTAGCCATTTCCGGATGCATTGAGGGTTGATGTAATGATATTCAGACTTAATTAAAATCACACGGCTAACCCTTAACCAATGAAAAGCTGCTTGAAAGTAAATGCTATACTAAGTTTCAAGAAAATTACTTCTCGGAACATGTTGTGCAAAAAATTGTGTCAAAATAATTAAAGAGACGCTTTCTAGGAGACCTTATTGACAAAACGAACTCAAAGGTTCGCCATCACTGCCTTAGAATAAAAAAAATATTACATCAACTCTAAGCAAAGCTAGCTATTGAGGTGGTTAAATTAAGAAAATGTCTAATTAAATGAATTTTTCATATAAATATTATTACAGTGATAAAAAAATGAGCTTGTACTGCATAAATAACTTGTCAATTTTGTCATTTTTAACATAAAAATGAGGCAAAAAGTGCATAAAAGTTATACTATTTTAGCTCTAAAAATATATTATAACATGCTTTACAATCCACTTTGTTAATCTCTCCTATAACGCATATTATAAGTTTCAATCTATAAAATAGTCATCACAAATCAACTTTTTTTTAATATTTAATTTAGAGTGCGAGTCCAAACACAGAAACGATGCAATACATTGTTTTGTTCTCCCAGCGAACAGTGCACGAGCCGTCTGTATTATTGTCCCAATAGCACGTCGACGCCGTGTGCAATCCAGCACCATTTTTTTGCATAATCGTACACGTAACTATAGATAAATACAGAATTTAATCAATAAATAATATAAAAAATATATATATAATTTTATCGTATTCATACCAATATATTTATAAGGCTTTTGAAGCTTAGTTAAAGCGCCGAGACAAGATTCTACGACGGTGGACGTCCATTGATTAACTTTATTGTGCTGGTATCCCGCACCACCGATGGCTATTTCTATGGCTTCTTTGATGATCTTACTAACATCATCTACAATAAATTGAGTCTGAAAACAGAATTGTACATGCAATTAATTTAGTAAAAATCCAATTATGCCCCTGTGGTCGTTATCTCATGCCGCTATATTAATTAATATGGCTGAAATTCATGTCGTTCCATATATTGACAACAACATATTTTATGCTAGTTTAATTATAAAGATCCTCTAAAACTGTGAACTTCTTCTTCATTAATAGGATTCCCTAAGCGACCAACAAACACCTCTTCATCGCCCGAGAGAGGGGTATCGCACAATCTCGACGAGGCTACCTGAGAAATAACTGTCCTCTTTGCATATTTTATATCAACTGTCAAACGAATTACCGAGCCTGTGCACTGGACCTGCTTTCTTCACTGATCGCACAACACTGAACCTCTAAATTATTTTTTCTATATTATGTATTAGTATGTTATGATTCATAGTTAAAAAAAAGGTTTGACATAATCAATAGTGCTATATAAAGGGCGCGATTAACATACCCCAGGACATGTTAAACTTAATTTAGCACTAATTTATTGATTAAAATAGTAATTATATTAACATTTTTAACGGTTCTTGAAACAAGTCATGCGATGCACTGTCCATTTTTGGAGAAATGTATGTATTTGTCATAAGTGAGGTGGTTTATTACGGTAAAATAAATTAAAAATTAAAATTAAAATATGGATTAGAACCTCTTCCGCGGGCTCAAATCCTTCCTTGGTCTCCATATCGGCACGACAGCCGGCTGCTCGCGACCGGGTATTTGACGGTCGCGAACGCGCAGTCCACTACGAGCGTGCGAACGTGTTGTGAAGTAGCTCCGCGTTCGCAAACTCGTCCTAAAAAATTACAACATTATAAAAATCATTCTTTATTATCAAATGTTCCAATAATGTCGTATAACGTATTCAATTTATTTATTTCAATTAGTTCAGAAAGGTGCATATACGGCATATTTGCGAGCATGCATTGAATGTGTGTTCGTAGTATGCAATGCACCGCAGGGGTTACTTTACTCCAATAATTTATTAAAATTAAGCATAGAATAGTTTTATCTTACGTATATTTACTCTTGCTAATTCATTTTATAAAGTTAAAATAATTTACAATTATTATCAAAATCAGATTTATATTCTAGTTTTCATAAATTTTGTTTATGTATTATTATCGATTTAATTTAGAATTATTAAGATAATTTATTGGCGTAAAGCCTGGCACACTTGTAATGCATGTTCGCAAACACGCAATATGTCGATAGGGGTGACTTTGCTCCAGTAAATTAATAAAATTAAGCGATTATTAATTCATTATCTATTCATTATTTAAAATGGGTTATTTTAAGAATAAAAATAGTTATCCATGATATAATTCATAATTTAATCGATGTTTTCTTACTAATCAATATGACGCGAACTTGGCGATGTCTCACCGTGACTAAGGCACGTTCCCGTCTCGTCGCACGTGGTTCCATTCGCACTTGCATATGCGCAATGTTTTTTTATCGCTCGCATCCTGTATGATGTGCCAAGTGCGAGTGAAACGTATTGTGCGAGAGACACGTACCTTGAAAACTCTGTGATATCTGAATATTGTATAGTAGAAAAATCCAAAATATCAAACAACTTATAAAGAATATCGTGAATAACTATGTTTATTCATAGAATAATCCATTTTTTGAAAAAAAGTCAAGACATTGATAAAGTCCCTTCAGACTCCGTTGTTTTTGAGCCGATCGATTAAAGCTAATCATATATAGTATAGATAGCTTATATCGTTGATTTCTTATATTTTCATAGACGAAATGAATAAAAATATATTAACATTTCTAATATATATTATTTATTTATTTTATTTCAATAATCCTATCATGCCTTAATTCAAGGTATGCTATATTAAATTGATGTTTAGCGTGAATCCGAATCGTGGGTGTATGATTGTATGAAGAAGATATTGAGACCAGTTAGAATGATTTTAATTTAATTCAATATCAGATTACATTATGCTTATAGATTTATTATAAAATTTGTTGGTTGATTTACATAGTAGCGATAATCACACAACGATTTACACCATCCGTTATAGTACGATTATGTATATGAAGGTTTTCATAAATAACCGGTCCGATGCGACCGTATATTACATTTTTTCCACAAATATACATTGAATATATTTCATTATTTTAACATTTTTTTTCCACTAGTTTATTGTTACTTCATAAATATCTTACAATACAAACATTTTCAGTAATCAAAGAGATTACTTGAAACATATTAATGGTATGTTAAATAATATCAATCATTACATACATATATATATATATTCGTTACAACTTTGAATTAAATACGTTATTGTAGACTTCCCTGCAAATTTAACGACGGTAAATACTAAGTTCCGCTACCATAAACAACAATGTGATAAATTGTACTACATAAATATAAGCATTTCGTATATAATACACAAATACGAAGTATTAAGCTACTGAAACATATAAGCATAGAATTAATACTCCTATATTTAAAAATAAATCAAATCATTGGTCCTTTTGATATCAGTTAGATGGTAGCGGATGTTTTGGAGGTAATAACAATGTATATATTCATAAATAAAAAGTTTACTCATCTCCTCGTATTGTGTTGTAAGTAAGGCGTACTCCGTTCATGTCCCTGTAAAAATAAATATATTAATATCACATAATTTATGTAGCGTCTATAGAAATGATGTAAAGAATATCGAAGAAAAATATTTCCTATACATAAGTATATATTAAAGCATACTTTTAGAAAGATCTAGTACAAAAAGCTTCTTTTACAATCGAAGATGTTTACAAAATAATATAAATGCGAAGCTTTTCAAAATCATATTCAGACAAAATGTAAAAATATTGAATCAGATTATTTAATGTAATGCTCTTCTATACTAATACGTTATGGATTGATCCACATCCAGATGAAACAACTCAGATAACCATCGGCTATTATTGCACGTACGCAATATTTATACCTGCAATCAAATCTCAATCGAAATATTGTGTCTGAGAGATTTGATCCTACGGTGGATCGAATTATATGCTCGATAGTAAACATCAGACTCTCATTTTTATGTTATAGCGATTATTATAAAAATGAGATTAATATATTTGAATACACTATCCAGCTGCGTGTAGAATTTGGGAAGATTTTACCGTATTCAATCGAATTGTATCATTCATCCCACAATGTGATCATCGACATGTATCAACTTACCATTTTTTTAAATTAAAACAAGAGTCTGCTGTATACTTATTATAATTATAATAAAAAAATATTATTTAATAGACTCTATTTGAATGATATATGCAATTGAACATGCAAACGTGTGAAATTTCAGTCTACCGAAATCACCGTTATGTTATGAAGTGGTGGACACATAAATGTTAACGCAGAGCAAAATGAAAAAATTAGACTTTGGCTAAGGAGTGCGATGTTCGCCTGCCGTCTTAAAGAGGGATCCGTCCCCCCGTAAGGCGAGCGGTTCAACCCGCATCTGTAATAGTCAAATACTGCTGTTCTCGGTGTGCTCTGAAGAGCGGAGGCAACTCCAACAATGACGAGCTCGCCAAACGAAATCATCATCATCATTTTGATACTTTTTCATTATAGCTCAAATTTTTTCAATTATATTTAAATCTAGGGCCTGTTTCATGGTAAATTTTAAGACTTTATCTAAAATGAGCTCATCATCATTTGCCAGCCACGAGACACTCACTCACTGAGCGTATGGACCTTACAAGACTCTCGAATGGTAGTCGAGGCAAAAAAAACCTGAGTCTCACACGTGACGCAAAGGCTCCTCATTTGTGTCCAAACTGCGGGGCCTAAACCGTCTTGGTATGCGGTTTTTTGTAAAGAGTTTCTTTCTTTTGGCTAATGCTGGCATTGGACGTGTATCTTCTACCACTGTTGGTATCGGATTTTACCCTCCTGACTGTGTCCAAGTAAGTAGGAGGGGGTTTGCCTTGGTATTCATTTTTTAGTTATTCTTTTATCCTCTTCTCTAGGTGTTACCTGCTTATAATGAGTCACAAGACCTCCTTAAAGACCCCTAGAAAGAAGGAAAAGGAGCGAAAGTATCGAGACTACACCATTTATCTGCCAAAAGATTAGGGTTTTCCTTCCCTGGGCATACTGGTTCTGTGGTGAGAAATCCGTTAGTTCAGATATACACATGTACATATAGAAATATACACATACATACATATTTTTCCATAATATATAGTGAATATTTGACGATCCATAATTTGCAATAAGTGTTCAGTATGTCTCGACTATTTGGCATATTCTATCTTCTTCTTCAAGCTCTTGTTCATTTTTGGACGTAGGCGATCTACTTGTTCTTGTTTTTTCTCCATTCATTTAATGATTTTTGGCAAGCTGACACAATCCTCGAGCTCCGAATTCGGTCCAGTTGCCGAGCCATAAGTACTTCTTTCATCCCAACGACTATTTACCTTCCACTTTTCCCTCCATGATGGTCTGTAGAAGACGATATGAATGATGAGTCTAAAACATTCAGTGTTACGGTTATTAAGCTCCCGCTTCTTGTGAAGAACTTGAGGTACACATATTCTATGTCTACCATCTAACCTTAACAAGTTCAATTTAGATATAGGTGACTTGGGATGAATTTGTGATGACAATTGAAGTTGACACCGTTTATAATCCTCCTGTCTGTACTCGTTGTAGTGCATTGTCATATAGTGACTATGACTCTTCAGTTATCCTGTAGATTTGTCATTCGACAATCTATATATTGTCATTCTATTATTTTGCATCCGACGATTGCTTCTACCAACCCGTTGCAACGCTCATACGCTTACTAGTGCGTATAACTTGCGATTAATTTCATTTTTTTTAAATAAATTGTTTATAAATAAGACTAAAGACATACATAATGAGTGCATAATTATTTATTATAAATATATTAGCTCGAAATAAAAAAAAATCATATGCTCGTACGTTCACGTTTATGTGTCTTTTGCTTCACGTCATGCTCTCCATGACTAAGATCATTCAAATAAGTATACAGTGTTGCTAATATAAATTGAATAATTGATTTATAAATAAATAGCATTAAAGTATCATTTTGTCAGTATAAAATGCAATGTGTAGGTACGATGAAGCTATTTAGATACTGAAAAAGATTGTTTATAAAATTGGGGGAAATGTATTATTCAAGAAAAGCCATGCATTTGAAAGAAAAGAAAACGGCATGCAAGACAGAAAATAACTTAGCTTGAGTATATTTACATACATACCACAAATAGAAATACTGTACCGAGAGTAAACATTTATATAGTGTAATAATAGTAAACTCAATAAGAGACTGTGGTTGCATTTTATTGCAAGGAAATGATTGAAAGTTTTTTTAAATTTTTTTTTGATATGTGCTTATGTGATTTGTTTTACGTACAATTAACACTTGACTCCGTGTCATATCGTCAGTCGTAATAAAACTGTAATCTTTGCTAAAATTCAATAGGTCATTCGATTAAACCTAATAATTTCAATAAAGAGTGATGTTATATGAGAATGATTGAATATGTTTCATTGAATTGTTTACGGATAATACCGAACATCGCGTTAGGCGTATTCATATGTTGTTACATCGGCGATGATTTTAATATTTTATTTAACGTTAGACGTATACCGCACTGACGCTATACATATATAATCATGACGATATTATTGTTATCGTTGACGTTATAAGTCATGTCTAATGAAAGCGACGATTTTTCATCGCGTAATATTTTGAATTTTATAATGTAGATGAATCGAATGACACGATATGTTCAAAATATGTAATTTAAAATCACGTCGTATGAAATATATTTGGATATTTATACGTCGAAAGCTTTAAAAACAATGATTGATGTTATAAAAATGATATTTGATCATAAACATCACATGTTGAATGCGTGTCTGTGTAGAAAAGGATCCAAAAATAAACATTTCAGGGGTAGACAGAGTCAGGCAAGACAAGAGGTTTACAGAAATGATCAATTATATAGAATCGCCACAACATAGATATTCACACCGATCAACAGAGATAGAAAGCAGGGCGGATAATACCCCGGTGCAGATTCTAACTCACCGATTTTGTTGTTATATATTTTATTTTACAATTTATGTACGCAGTTTAGACGAAGTTAGCTGTAATATTAAAATGTGATAATTAGTACATATCGGGGTTGTGACTGTTGACCATATGTAGGTGAGATCTATTTGTTGATATGCCAAAAGAATTGGAAAGAAATCACCTTACCTATAGTTTCACTTACCAATTATCAATGCCAGTATGATGATGCCAATCACTCCGGCGATGATCATCATCTGCAACAACGATTATGATTACAATTTAGCGTTGCATACGCACAAATGATGTGTATTGATTATTACCTTGAGATTTTGAAGCCAAAATTTGCTCTTGAGTTTGCCGGCTTGTTGTTCGAACTGCGATGCGCCTTGTTGCAGTGCATCTAACGAGAATATCGGTTAAAATGATTTATTAAACATATTAAAACTCATCATTAATCGATGCGATAGTTTGATCAAACGTAATACCTGCTCTATCGTCGAGTTCCGATAGCTTCTGATCTCTCTCTAGTACTTTTTCTACATTAGTTTTCATTATATCAACCACCTACGATTATTATAAATTTGTTAATTATGCATAATCAATGTGATATAATTTTTTATTAATTGTTATTGTACCTCGTCGACTTGTGCCTGCGTTTGTTGTAGGCGTCGTTGGGCAGCGACTTGCTGCGGGGTACGAGGACCTCCTACGGGCCCTCCCTCCCCGTTCCCACCTGCCGCAGGATTGAGCCCACCTTCAGTCGCCCTTAATTAATAAAATGGTGTTTGATATCATCAGAAAGCCATTAAAATATTATTCAGTAATTATATAGTTGAGTTATTTCGTTTTATTTATGTTTTCATACAATACAGAATATTGAAAATTAATTCAGTCCGATGAAACGTGTATTTATAGGATTAAATAATAAATTTACATTTATAAGTTTAAAAATAATCTCAGAAATGTGAGTTTGTCGCCGTTGAATAAGGTTTCTCGTATTACAAAATGTCAAATGTCAACGCTAAAATAAGATGAAAATTTTAATGCCTCTTATATAAATACAGCAATAAGAACAATGTTAAACAATCCCTCACTCATCGCTCTCGGCTCTATTTTTCCCACTCCTCGATTTATGCGGTTTATAAAATTGCGTCAATTCAACCCTTTGACCGCCAGAGAAATTTACATAATTATGTTTCCCGCGCGAATAAATTTGCAAATGTAAAAGCTAAAACCCGAATTTACTAACCAAATTTATGGGTGCTAGATGTTCCCATGAATCGAATGAATACATTGCTATCAAAATAACTTGTACACAAAGCTTAAAGCACGTGTCGCTAACGTGTGCGTTGAATTGACAGTTGTCACACCGGGATGACTATAGCAGTAAAAGGTTTAAGAAACCAGTGTCATGGCTTATTGGTAACATACAATTAGTTTGATAGTATAAGTTAAACGAAACTGGCCAAAGTTAGTACTCGGATAGGTTAAACTTGCGGCAAAATCTATGTATTTTAGGAATTATTTATTTATTAACACTGGCTAGGGGGAAACGCAGGAAAGATCTCTACATGATATCTTTTTAGGCGTTTTTTTTTATTTCTGGATTGTTGGATTTTCATTAAGAATACCAAGAAATTGTAAATAAATATCAAATGACATAAATAATAAACGAATATTTTTATAAACATATATCAATAGAATTAAAGTTATTTTATTATTTTAATAATATTAGTATATGGATATTACAGTCAATCCTGCTATAGCGTAATGATAGGGTCCATGCTATAGAAACCAATCATATAGAAGACTAGGTACCCATACAAAATTTGGAATTAGGTTTTTTTTAATTGTATTTTATAAATAGAATACATTAAACAATTTACATTCACATATTTTAAATGAAATTGTTTTATTTTTAGTTTGTTCAATGGTCCGTATTATATTAGGAATACCGGAAAGAAATCCATTTTTTTGTGCCATTTAGAGATCAGTCAGTCCTGAACACGGTGGAGTAAACATCTTTGTTATTTTTTTTCTATAGTACTGTTCCTCTGAGAAGAGAGCACTATAGAAGGGACTATCGCACACGGTTTTCTATAGCGAGAAGTGCTATAGGAGGATTGACTGTAATATATTTAGTAAATAGAGCATAAAAACCCAAAATTAAGAATTAGAAATCAAAATAAAATTAAGAATCATGGATGTCACGTTCTTCTTAGATAAAGGGTATGCAATATCAAGTCAAGATATAGATGAATTGGATTATTTTAAGAATAAAAAGAGTTATTCATGATACGCTTGATAATTTGGTTGATATTATGGATTTAACTAATGAATATGACGCGCAAATGACAACGCTCTCGGCGACGTCTCGTAGCAGACTGAGCTCTCGCTGCACGTGTCAATCGCACGTTTCATTCGCACCCGACACATCGTACCGGATGCGAGCGAGAAAAACATCGCGCCCGTGGTAACAGCAGCAAATATTTTTGTTTTTTTCGCAAATGCAGACAATAAAGGACAATGACTATTTATGATATTTATTCTTTAGACTATTTTTAGACAAATATAATTTTTTTGTGACATGTGGGTTTTATATTAAAAGAGTTATTCGAGAATAATCAAAAATTTGGGGTGACAAATAGACATCTTGGTTAATAAGATAATAGTTTAGATGATAATATAATCTTAAAAATGGCTCCAAATAATAAAAAAAAACCCTTTTCTGAAATAATGTTGATTCATTTGGTCAACACGTGGGTTAATCTACATTTTTAGTGTTGTAAATAATTTCTATGAATGTCAAATGGTTTACATGTCAAAATAAATACTAGCAGTTGTATAAATATGTCATATCATACATTGCACGAGCCAGGTGAATTAATTTTCTACATCGAAGACAAACGATATTAGCTTTGAATATTTTTAAATTATATTAGTAATACAATTCAGACGATAATTAGTCATACGTGATATAATATATCAAACATCATTAGAGAAAATCTTTATTATAATTATGTAAACCATTTTATTGGATGATTATAATAGAATGCAATGAATATTAATTAGCTTCATGCAAGAACAATCGTGCCGGTGTTGAATTAATTAGCAAAGAGAAGATAGTAGTTATTTTAAACAAATAAAATGTATCGTAGGTGGTGAAAAACTTTTTCTTCAACAGGTGGATGGTTACGGGGACAAGTTTCTCGGACACTTTCGGGTTCACAAATAGGGCTTAACCTTTTGGCTAAAGTCTTCGAAATATAAAAAGGGTTTATCGCGCATTGACCGCTCAAATCCGACGATAAATAATACATATTTATATTCTGCAATTTTCGTATCGCCCACGATCGCATTTTGCCGAGATGAAATGTTAATTTTCGATAAAGCCATCGAGGTAATTGCTCTTTTTCGAGCCAAAAATAAATTGCCTCATTAATTGCAGACCATATTATCGAGTGGGCGATAAATTTTGCCAACTTGTTCGCTAATTAATTTTCGCACACAAAGGTTGTGTGACGCACAATGGACATTACCGACACACTTACATTTTTTCGCAATTTTCGCCCGACAACTGCAACAGTCACAGAAATTCCGAGCCAAAACCGATTTTGCGATACGTTTAAATGCACGAAATAGATTAAAAAAAAATACGGATTAACAGAGCGATGCAAATATGTCTGTTTTGCGAGGCATCTGGTATATGAGTGCCGTGGAAAATACGCCAGAAACAACACAATGTGAAATTTATTCATGGAATTGCATGGGATCCGACATTCTTTTATTGATCGGAAGTTGTGACGACGACACGGTGATGGCCTACAATCAACGAGCGTTGCCATCAAGGTTGACGATGGAAAATAGATTTTCCGAAATGTTGACACGTTATTATTATCATTTATATAATCGCACCAAAGATAAAATGCCTCAAGCGCACATAACAATGTATACACAATAACATTTTTATATCAAAAATATCATATTATAACATATACGATTCTATTTATAAAAATCTAATAACATCCAGAATTCTCTGTAGAGTACAGAAAAAAAAATGATTACAGTCTGAACACGTAATATAGAACATGTTTTATCCGTGAGATGAATATGATACAGCATTACATTTTAATGAAAGAAAAATAATACGTGTAACAACTTGTTGCTTACATATGCATTGATAATATTTATTTTTAATTAAATTAACATTACATTACATACGAAAATTAAATATAATATGAAATTAGGGGATCGATCATTAGATGTGTTATGGCCAAAATGTTATTTTTTTTAAATGTCAGATTCAAATACAGCTGTAAATATCTTGACCAGACGTGAACTCAAGAGAATTATCGACCATTCAATTCTTCCACGCAAGTCTCTCTCCGTTCCGTTCTCCGCTCCATCCATCCAGTTCACTCTACTTGGTTGACCCAAATACGACCTATATTATAATTTATTTAAACAAATGAACGATTATACATATTTTTTTGAATTCTCACGCAAACACTTCCGGCAAAATTTAAACAAAATTAATGACGCATGTTTTAACACTACGAACTATGGACATGATCATGATGATTATTGTTTTAAATTGTATCGTGATTATTAATATTATTATGTATAGGGTACATGTCGATAACGGGGGTTCTCACGCCGACGTCGATCGACGCATGCACTGTCGTCGGTTTCGGACGCGGACCCCCCCGTCGTCGGACAATTGATATTTACATCGTCGTTGTGTCGCCGACGCTCTTCCTGAACTGTCAAAGGCGTCGTATTTATTCGAATATCGCCAAGATCCCGACGTCCGGACTACGCGAGCGCCATTAACGAGATTATGGCCGATGACATCCCACGTACAGTCAACCTTCTCACGAATGTACTAGTGAAATTCGACTAGGAAAACGGGGTGATACAGTGCGATCCACAAACACTGCGCAATAAATAATATTAAATATATATATATGTATTAATATACCATCTGTTATTTATTTTAAAAATAGACTTTAAATAACATATAAATATTATAAAATGTAAATCAAAAAATAATGAGATTTTTTTGTTGCGGCATTTTTATATAAGTTTGTCATTTTGAAACTCTAGTTTTCAATTGAGGAAATTTATTATGCAATTTTAATTCGATAAGGGATGAAGCCAAAAGAAGCTAACGAGACCATCTGAAAAATTTATGAGTATGTCTTAAAATTTCGAAAATGCCATAGATGGCATAAAACTGGACGATGTCTCTTTAATCGATCCGTCACTGCGGCTCGAAAACAACCGCGTCGTCAGAAGGGGTCTTTTTATAATGGAACACAGACCCCAAGTATTTAAAGTCAAGATATTGATGTATTCTTCATCTATATTTTGACTTAAAATGCTAAAAAATATTATAAATATATTATTCTAAGAATAAAAATAGTTATTCATGATATGGTTCAAAATTTGGTCGAGATTTTGGATTTTCTACTAATCAATATGCCGCGTACATGACATACACACCCGAGGATGTCTCGCTCCAGGCTGAGGACAGGCTGCCGAGTTCTCGCTGCACGTGTCACTTGTATACGTTTCAATCGCACTTCGCAAAAAACACCGCGCCCGTGGCTCAAGAAGCGAATATTGTCGTTTTTTTCGCAATGGCGGACAATAAAGTACAATGATTATTTATAATATTTATTCTTTAGACTTTTTTTGACAAATACTAAAAGCTTGTGATACGTGGGATTTATATTAAAAGAATTATTTAGTTCAAAAACTTGGAGTACCAAATATATTCAAATTTTAAATGCATTGATGGAAACTGACCTTCGCAAAATCATATGGAAATTCTTAGAAGCCAATACCGTAATTAATAATTAAATATACATTTATACCATTGTAATTCTTTGGCAGTATCTAGATCATGCAATCGACCTTTTTACATCTGGAAACCAGCTGACGAATAAAACAAATAAAACACACATATATTTTTGTTGTCATTTTTCTTTAGCCTAAATTAAAATAATAAAATCCGATTTATAAGGTAAGCCTGAAAATAATTTAAATTGTAATTTACGGGTCATATTCATTAGTTAAAAAAAATCAAAATATCGATCAAATTATGAAGCATATAATGAATAACTATTTTTTCATTTCAAGAATTCATCAATATCTTGATTCGAAATCCTCGGGATTCTTGAGATACCCCTTTTGGACGAGGCGGTTGTTTTTGAGCAGCTGTGATATATAGTCATTAATAAATTTATTTTTTTGGAAATTTATCCTATATATTAATATAATTAAATTATGTTTGTTTCGAGTTTTAAAATTAATTAATAGCTGAGAATATAAAATACTAATTTATTGGCATTCTGATATTTATAGATGTGTGTGATTATAATAAAATATAAATTAAGTATCCATAGTTTTATGGCCACTCTGTGAAGAAAGTACGTGCGAGGGTGTGGGCGAGCGTACAGTAAAATAAATACGCCCCAATGCATTCCGCATCAATATATTGCACAATATCACTAAATAATTTTGTATCAATATTAATGTATTTAATAAAAACAATAAATTCAATATCAATATTATTGCATTTTATACGAGTAAAAAAACAATCATTAAATATAGTAACACGACAAATTATTAATTTATTAATTGATAATGTTGTTGTTTTGGTATGCGACTCATAACCCATGTGCTTTTTGATATAAATTTTAAAAAAATACGCAATATAATATAATATAGTTTTATCAAGGATATGTGGTGTCACGGTGTACACTCCGCTGGCGGGGAGGGATGGGGGGAGAGGATGTTATCGGCGGCGCATGCGCGATGCGCGTCACCAAACTGGGGTAAGGGAATAAAAATCAATTCATGGATTTCATATAGAACCATGTGTTCACTTCTATATGTATTTATTGAGAACTAATTTCCGAGGCAATCTTCTGAGAAATATCAACCCAATAATAATTCTTGGGTGCGTGGCAACTTGCCGATTAATGTTATTACCGACACACACAGACATACTATATTAACTTAGGCACTAGAGGGAAATATATACGAAGAAAGTACTTTACTAACAATTGTTTTATTTTTATATCCGCGAGGCATTCATAGTAAAAGTTAACCGTATAAAAATAATATGATGTATATATCTAATTTTGTTTATATTTTATATCATTTTCTTTTAGAAATTTTAACGTAATGACCCCAAAGAGATCTGCAATCAAAATCAAATCTGAGTGGTATATCTTCTATTTTCCAATCGCTATGTACTTCAAAATTTTTCAAAATGTATATTATGCACAGTTTCACTAACACTTTTCCATACAATTGGCCTAAAATATATAAACAAACATGAATAAAATCATTTAAATTTAAAAAAATATATCTATGTTACCTATGCATTTTCTAGATCCTCCACCGAATGGAAAGTATGAAAACGGATGCTTTTCCATCATTTCATCCGGAGTGAAGCGTTCAGGATTAAATGTTAAAGGTTCATTCCAATATTTCGGATCTCTCATCGTCAGATAACTAAGCACAGCCAAATTAGTACCGGGCGGTACAATCACATTCTCTATTATTAATAAATTAAACATTATATTTATAATTCGTGTACAGGTAACCCCCCGTTGATCGCAAGATTGCGATAATTTCGCGATCAACGGGGCATTTAAAAAAACATTAGACATTATTAATAACAAAATCAATGTTATACATAACAAAATTCGTTAGGTTTGTTTACACGTTGCAACAAAATCTAGATTTCCTTTTTTGGCCTCTACGCTTATTATGCAAAATTTGCTGATAACTGTAGAATAATCCGTTACGCCCACACCTTACAAAACTCACTCACTAGAAAGCGCATTTTTAATTATTTTGACACTTAAATTTTAGCACAACAGTTTCCGAGTCTTTTCCTTAGGACATAGTATGGCAGTGGATTTCTAGCAGTTCTTCATTAGTTAAGTGCTCGCCGTGTGATTTAAATTAAAGCAAAACATCCTTTACATCAACTCTCGATCCCTCTGGATATGGCTTAGAGACCAATGCCTTGCATTATTTTAGAATTTCCTGTAATAACGATAATCGACTGGATGATTTTATTCTATGCTTCATCGATTATATTTTATTATATTATTTCCACTACACCCGAAAAGTATTGATTTATAGGGTGTAAGATGGACGTGGTATTCGGAGGTAAGAATACTATTCAATCAATGCAAAGAGTCTCAAGTTTCAGAAGATGACCTGGTGTATTGTCCAACATAAAGAGAGCTTAAAGTTCGACTTCAATATTTTGGCAATATTTTGATTTTTTTGGCAGAAGCAGTTCATAAATACATATTGTTTGATCCAAACCTTATGGTTTCTTCGTTAAAAAACTGGCAAACCGTTTTAAGAATAACCTTTCATGTCACCATGAGTTTCTGCGAATGCATTTCCGCAAGAAGAAGAGTTAAACGATCCTTTACTCTTTTAAAATCTAGAAGCAGTCTTCTTCTCTATGGAAATATACATACGTATTGGCATTAATTTAAAATAGAGTCCTGTCTCAACTACATTAAAAAATAAATTTAGTGAATAATTTGTCCTTTCTAAACTTTCACGGAACTCTCGTATATTTTTCAGCTGATTCTACGTCTGCATTAACCGATTTTTCAATCATTTTAGCTCAAGTTTGATCGTTTTTCTAACCGATTAAACCAACCTTTACTTTCTATAAAACTTTCTTATCAATGTAGGGACTTAAAACCATCACCAAGATTGATTTTGTGTTAGATTTGTGTCCTCTATTCAAATATTTAATATGTTTTTCATAAAAAATAAAAAAAGATCGTGAATCAACGGAGTCGCGATGAACGGGGTATTTGTACCTGTATTTTTAATAATGTTTATTTGAACTTACTGCTTTTAATTTTAAATTCATTCGTGCTGTAACGCCAAAATCCAGGCGCTGGTGGAAATAGTCGTAATGTTTCCTTGAAACACATGTCGATGTATGGAAATTTATCCAAATCATCCGATTCTAATGAAGCATTGTTTTGGAAAAAATCCTGTACCTCTAAATAAGCTTTGTCTTGGCAACCTTTATTCATCGCCAATAGCAATACCAAAAATGATAAGGAATTCGCAGTGGTGTCACTTCCCTTAAAAATAATAATTTTATACATTATAAAAAAAAATATATTTTTGACAAATTAATTTATTACAAGATACGGGTCGTTAAACTCCTCTCCACCCGTTTGCTGTCTAGCAGCGTCATTCAGAATTTCCCGAAAGGTCATCCACCTCGAATACGAAGTATTTACGCTCAATATTGCTAAAAAAAAACTATTTATTCAATAGCTATGACGGTTACAAGCTATGACCTGGAGGTAATGAATTGATAAATTCACGAAACACATTTTTGGCAGCGTGTTATTATAGACCTTATCGGTTAAAACGTTATTGAACGAACATCTTCAACATAATTCATTCTACTTCAATAGAGTCGATTGTGGGATGTGTGATTACACAATATCGAATTAAACCAGGGGCTTTTAACCATTTTATAACACAAATTTTGACCGATATTTAAATTTTGTACACACATCGTATTTTAAACTTAGCCGTGCCGATCGTCTATTTGGAACCCCAAGTTATTTTTTATATAAATCGTACATGTCCCAAATTTTTGGTATTTGTCTAAAAACGCTAAAAAATAAATATTATAAATAATCATTGATTTTTATTGTTCGCAATTACGAAACAAGAATAACAAGAAATTTCAAGAAAAACAAGAATATTCACGTCTGTTACCAAGAGAGTGACGTTTTTTTCTCGCTCGCATCCGATACGATGTGCCAAATGCGAGTGAAACGTATACTAGTGACACATCTTCCTTTAAAATCCCACCATGCAGACAAAAGGACCATTTCGACCGTTAGGTTCAATTACCAGTAGTATATACCCTTTAAAAAGCAACTGATAAGTGGATCGAGTACACATCCACTTATCATCCCCTGTCAAAAGTTATCGAAGAAACGGTGAGTTTTCAATTAATTTCATTACTTATAGACACCTCATTTTCCACTTTCACCACCCTCTCAATTCGAGGTTTATTTGACTTATTTGTGTTTATTTAGTCAAAATGTCCCTGTAAATATCACTTTTTTTATCGCATTCGTTCCATTATTTTATGATAAAATTTGTATAACATGCAATTAAGTAAAAATTGCTTATCTGGCACAAATGTTTTATCTGAAATAGGAATAAAGGTACTCCTTATATTATAGTTTTGCTTTACAATGCACCACATTCCATGCATTATTTTTTTAAATTATTGACAATAATAATGAAAAAAATATATTGATTACCGTTATCACTATATTTACATAAGCGGGGGAATGTATTTTTTTTTCTTGAAGGCTGTTGTCCTCAATACGAAATATTTGGAAACAATATTACATCATCGTCATGAAGCAAGCGTAGTAACTCCCGATTAACCGGATATTATCGATATTGACCGTCAATCATTCATCAATGCTTTCTTTTTGTATAAATTTAATTTCTTGTCATGCCTCAATGCATTATTAACACTTTGTTGTCGGGAGACGTATTACTACGTTTTTTTTAATCTGGTGCTCAAATGCGGGAAACGTAGTACTACGTTTTTTACTCTCCGGTGGTGGACGTCGGGTAACGTAATAATACTTGTTGCGTAATAACGGATTTTGTTGCTAAATCGTATATCTTACTTCAAACATTTCACTCACAAATTTGTATTTATTATGCTTTAGTTTTAATTTATTAACCTTTACCACTCTGGATGAAAAAAAAATACGAATTTTAAAAAAATATATAT
>JAGXCT010036567.1:45216-68400 GCA_022495035.1 Philopotamus ludificatus | reverse complement strand
TTGGCTTGATTTTTTTTTGACCCTCAATGCGCAATAATTCTTTTCAACTTTTACGAACTTTTTAGTCCCTTGCGTAGTAGTCCTTATCAGATACGTTCTACATTTGTGACAGCGCTTTTTTCATTATTCGAAGACCTTCTGGAATGAAAATTTCGGTATGGCATTTAACGATTTCAATGATTTTGTTTTTATCTCCTTAATATTAGCAAATCGTCATCTCATCTTTTTTGTCCATCTTCAGAAATAAATGTGGAAGCTAAGGCATTATATTGTTGTTGTTTTTGGACAAAACACGTGAAACCCCTTTGACAACCAACAATAAGGTAAAGCATTCAGATAAATTCTGGCATGTAAACACCTGTTTACTAATTTGTTGCCCATCCGTCATGACGGTTCGAAAACAATCGAGTCGTCCGAAGGGGATCTATTATAGACCCCAAGCATTTTAATTTAATAAATTCCTCATCAATATCATGATTTTTTTAAAAATGATATATTCTAATCGGATGTACCGGTGAATAAACATCGATCCCTTGGCAACAGAAGCGAATATTGTTGTAATTTTTTTTCGCAATTACGGTCAATGATTATTTATAGTATTTATTGTTAGACTTTTTTAGACGAATACAAAAAGTTTGTGACATGTAGGATTTATATTAAAAGAATTATTAAAACAAAATAAAAAACTTGGGGTCCCAAATAGACCCCATCGTTAATAACTCAAGGTTAATAGATGAAAATGGCGGTCACACCAAATCAGTTTCCTTAGATTGAAAGGTGCGAATCCATTCGGGAATCCCTGGCGCAAAAATCACATGTGCGAGTATCAAAGAGATCGGTTGTAGACTTTCATTGTAGGAAAAAAATAAAACTCCCATGAGACTTGAAAGGCATCACCTCCAATAAATTGGCTGAATTTTTAAACTTTTCCACTGCTTTCCACCACTACTAAGTATATAGTTGATTAAATGAGTATTTTACACATACTTGGTTTTTTTAAAACCTGTCAAAAATGACATTACATATGGGATGATCCGATAAATAAATATTATTTTATATTTACCCCTGTCCACATGCTTATGACTTCGTCCACAGCTTCTTCATATGTCAATTTACTATCAAGTTTCGCTCTTATCAACATATCAATAGTTGTAAATTCATTTATATTTTTGTCTGGATGATTGACGTATTCTGCAAACTTTCTATTAAATAAATCTGCAGCAAAGCCTCTCAATGTTTTTACAGCAGCATATTCTCTTTTATATGCACGAGTTAATTTATAAACAGGTTTACACCAATAAAATGGATTTGTAATCTTGTCAAATAACGTAACACCGATTCTTAGAATATTAAAATATTTTAAAATCAAACATTATATAAAATAGCATTAAGTATAATATACATACGTTTCTATGGCGTATATGACAGGATCCAATTTACCATTTCGGAAGTCAATCTTGTAATCAAACATAGTTTCTGAAAATATTACAATGCATTACATATATTTTTATTAATATTAATATTTTTTTTAATACCAGATACTGCATCCGCACATGATCTTGCTAGAACAATGGCGACATCGACCGATCCTTTATCGCATATGGTTTCCATATCTTTAACTAAAATTTCACAAGTAGTCTTCATACGTTCAAAGTATGATTTTACCATCGATTGTGTTAATGAAGGAGTTACAATTTTTCTATGACACTTCCATGTTGTAACTGAAAAATTTTCCCAGATAAATAATGTTTTTAATCCTTATCAATTATTACTGACCTTCGTCTACATTTGATATCACAAATAAACCGTTTCCAAACGATTCTTTGGCTTTATTAATTAACAATGGCGGTTTTGCAACGCCAGAATCACACAACACGTTCTATATCAGCAATAAATAAAAATATGTTTATGTCTAGTAATAAATAAAAAGATTAATATAAGAACATTGTTTTTCTTTTATGTTATAGTTTATTTACCTCTACATCATTGGGGTCAATTATTATTAAATGTAAGTCTGTTGAGAACCAAACTCTATATACTCCTGAATATTTTACGTAAGATTTCCACAATAATTCCATTGAATCTGAAATAAAACTTAGTTTTTTAGATCAATACTTATATTTAAAATAGCATCAAATACATTTACTTTTACAGGTTATGTATTTGATGCTAAATACAATACTGCCAATAAACGGAAGAGATAAGGGTCCTTTGAGTTGCATTGATAACGCGTATAAATCTCTCCTAGACCATATCCATTTTATAAAAATAAGCAGTAGAGCCACACACACAATGTTTTGGGATTGATAAAAAATATCTGTCATTGTCATTTTTCTAAAATATGATATTAAGATTAAATTGTATTGTGTTATTATTGTTATATTGTATTATTAGTGCTTATGGCTGGCGACCTGACCCGTATTCGAAGAGCCAAGATAACCTGGAGAACGTCACAGTCATGCCATCATGGCTGAGACGAAGGTGTCCTCCAGGTGTCAAAGACCCGCCTCAGGGTTAATAGGCCACTTAATAAATAATATATTATTAAATTATTTTACCTTTTTTTAATTAATTGGGTATATATTTAAAAATATCAAAGAACGTGTTTATTCACGAATGATTATATTGAAACTGAGCTATATATGATACAAATATAAGATCTATCTATAAAACAGGGGTATCCAACTTAATCATATAGCTTACCTATTTTACTTCAAAAGCAGTTCATGATTTTTTTATTATACACTAAGTAAATAATAAAAAAATGATATGAATATGAAAATATATATTCCCAATGTAATACTTATATGAAATAATTCTTAAATTCAACGTTGTCCTTTTATTTTTTTAATAAAAGTATTAAGTTTAAAAACATTTTTTGAAAGAGGTATTAAAAAACTGTATATTTTATGAAAGAGCATCATAAATAACAACAATAAACATTGTAAAGTTTTTTTAAATTATCCTTTTATCATAGTAAAAAAATGACACTTCTTTCCGCTTTATCTAATATTAAATATGCATTATTTATACATAATAGTACTTAACTGACACAATACAGAGGATATTCCAGATATAAACTTCTATGAAATTAAATGGGCTATGAAACAATAAATAAATGGAAAAGTCACGGTAGAAGAAAGAATAACTATAGAACTCTTTAACTGGAAGATATTCCACATTACAAATTTTTAAAAAACTTTGCAGCTTATTAACACATTGTTGTCGGGAGACGTAGTACTACGTTTTTTTCACGTCTGGTGCTCAAATGCGGGAAACGTAGTACTACGTTTTTTACTCTCTGGTGATGGACGTCGGGTAACGTAATAATACGTGTTGCGTAATAACGGATTTTGTTGCTAAAATCGTATATCTTACTTCAAACTACACATTTCACTCACAAATTTGTATTTATTATGCTTTAGTTTTAATTTATTAATAAATTATGAAAAGAAAAAAAATTGTCTAAAAATATACAATTTTTTGTGTGCTCGAATAAACCTTGACGCAGATCCCGTTGGCTTGATTTTTTTTGACCCTCAATGCGCAATAATTCTTTTCAACTTTTACGGAGAAATTTTGGGGTTCTTTCTACCTGACGAAGGGATGAATGGTAGGAATGTTTTGTTCATATTTCTACAAAATATTAGTGTTTATGTAAACGTATACATGTTCGGTCGTTGTCATTGAGACGATCATTTTATCATTTCTGCACAATAAGGTAAACTACATTTAAAATTTCACTAAATTCGCGGATATTTTAAAAGTTATAGCCTTTTAAAAATGGTTAAAAAAACTCGCGCGCGAACCCAAAAACGCCCGCGCCAGGCTGCAATCAGCATAAAACATTCCCCGCAAACAATGTGTTAATTGAACAGAGATGACTACAACTCTTGCTACTTATTTCTTCAAAAAATAAGATAAAGTCCTTTTAAAGAATTACAGACTGATATCATAGTTAAGAGACTTTTATTTACCAGATCAATTCCAACCGCAAGAGCAGGCCATTTCCAAGAAGACTTTTGTATTAAAAACCATATTTATAACTTTACACGAATTATCACAATACAGAGGAGTATAATAAACCCCTATGTTAAGCGTATGTTGGCTATGAAAAAGCCTTCGACAACATCAAAATCTCAGGTGTGTTCGTCAAATGGACACAGCATTTATATAAATGGAGATTTGCAGATGACATAGTTATAATGGCTGAGACTGTGGAAAATCTAGAAGAAATGTTAAGCGACTTCTAGGGGGCCCCTCAATTAGTGGGTTTAAGATTGATTATAAACAAAACAAAACCAATGAAAAACAATAACAACTGTATTCCATAAACCAAATTTTAGAGAGGACCGTTATAGAGGATGTACAATATATATATGATGTGACTGAGTACGAAATAACATCAAGTATTCAACCCACAGAGGGTACTTCCTTGAAATCTGATTAATGTGGACAGGGAGTGACAGGAGTTATTGGGGAAAGGGGAGGAAGGGGTGAGGAGTTTTAGTCTACCGCGCGAAAGACAACTTTCTTTATCCTTTCTCTGCCAAAACTAGCAGATGAGTACCATGACCGAGATTGCGCAATAATATGCTATCTTTCCATCGTCTAGCGATGCACTAGTTGTGGTGAATCTTCGACCTCTTCTTCTGCTGACGAGACCTCTGATGGCGACGATTCCTCCGTTGTGACGTTGGCAGATTCTGAGTCATCCTGCTGGGCTCTGTTTTTGGCGACCTTATATTTGCCACTCCGCGTCGTTTCCTTGGAGCGTCGATGAAAGGAAATCTGTATCTAGACAGGGGAATGAAATGGTTTGTTTTTTTTTTACGTTTCACAGAGATTTTTTATAAAATCGTCTCGCAAGATTTTTTAAAGAGTATTCAGAGGCAACTTGGGGTTTCGATATCTTTGTGGATTATCGAATTTCTTACGAACCACGGACTATTGGTGGCTCGTCGTAAGACTACATTTTGCGTCGTTTGTAGTTTACGAAGCGTTTTTTTAGACGCATGGCCCCACACTGGGCACGCGTATGTCATTACTGGCCTGATTATACATTTATATACTAGGACTTTATTTTTCAAACTCAATTTGCTACTTTTTCCGATAAGAGCGTTCAGTTTGCCTGCACCTTTTCTTGCACTGAGATTTATATTCTGTATGTGTTTCCCGAATCTGAGACGACTGTCCAAAGTCACGCCAAGATATTTCGTCGAACGCGTCCAATTTGCTAGTTTGCTTGCCAAACAAAATGATCATTATTTGCGTCATGACCATTTAGAAGTCTAGTGAAGTACACTGCTGCACTCTTTGACGGGTTTACTATCAGCCTCCACTTATCGTACCAAGTTTCTAATTTGTCGATTAGGATTTGAAGGTCTCGCGTGATAATTTTTGCATTCATTGACCTGACGAGTATGGCAGTGTCGTCGGCGTACAAGGCTAATAAAAATCTGTCCGAGTTTGGTTTTGGCTGGTCTGCGGTGAAAAGCGAGAACAGAGTCGGTGAGAGTATTGAGCCTTGAGGCACCCCGGCCGCGATTGGACGCGGTTCCGAGTAAATATCCTGTATTTTTATTCGGAAAGATCGCCCATTTAAAAATGATCGGATTAAGTGAATTAACGGCGGGTCGATCTTCATTTCCATGAGTTTGAAAATCAGGCCGCGATGCCAAACTGAATCGAACGCTTTTGCAATGTCAAGAAAAATACCGCCAGTGGACTGTCCTTTCTCAAAGCCGTCGTGGATAAATTCGACAACTCTGAGAAGTTGGTGCACTGCGGAGTGTCGCGCTCGAAAACCGTGTTGCTCGTTCGGAATAAGCTTACGATCTAGTATTATATAATTTAGCCTACTCAGGATCAGCGCTTCCATGACTTTGCCAAGGCACGGAAGCAGGCTGATCGGCCTATAATCGGATGCTAAGGTGCCTGTTTTACCTGGCTTTTTGATTAGGATAACGTCGGCCTCTTTCCATCGAGCGGGAAAGTGGCATAAGGCGAAGGCCGCGTTTACAATTGTTGCGAGAATGGCAAATCCCTTTGTGGGGAGATTTTTAATTGCTATATTTTGAATTCCATCATGCCCCGGGGCCTTTCTGGACAATGTTTTTCTAATGACTCGAACTATTTCAATCGGGTGGACCGGTTTGATGCGCGATTCGATTGGTAAATCGAGGAATTCGGCAACTCTTTCGTGAATTTCGTCGACGAAGAATAGATCGGTTCTATAAAGCGGGGCCGTAAATTGATGTTCGAGCTCGTCGGCGAAAACTTCCACTTTATCCTCGGCGGAGTAAACTACTCCACGGTTTGACGAATGAATCGGAGGGATTTTCGTTAGTCGTTGGCCGAGGGTATTCGACATTTTCCACAGACTGTTATCCACAGTTGATAACGATTTGATTTTGTCTGTACACCTGTCATTACGGAGGATATTAAGTTCGTACTTGACGCGACGCTGGAGTCTATATTGTTCCTTTTTTAAGTCCGGACACAAAGTACGTTGGTATTCTCGCCTGACACCATTCTTTTCCTTGATAAGGTTGCGGATATGGTTCGGGAGGTTTGGATGTTGATGGCCGCCTACAAATGTGGTCGTCGCTTCCGCGATTGACCTTTGCATTTGGTCAGTCAACAGTGAAACGGCCTCGTCTACTTCCTTCGCCGTTTTGGGGAAGGATGGAGCTGTGATGTTGGCGGACACCGCATCTTTGAATTTCTTCCACGATGTGCGTTTAGACTGGGGATCGGTATCGAGGAGAGTCGCGTCGGCGATATCCAAAATAATCGGGTTGTGATCCGATGAAAGGTCGTTAAGCACTTTCATACTATGTCTCAAAACGACGGATTTAAAAATTGCAATGTCGAGAACGTCCGGGGTTCTGTTCGGAATGTGACTATAATATGTCGGCTCCGCCGTGGCGTCGACTTCGAGGCCGCGTCTGTCCGCGAAATTTCCCAGAATAGAGCCGTTTTGGTTTCTCCTTCTGCTGAACCAGCTGCCGTGTTTGGCATTCAGATCACCGGCCATGATGGTCGGGAAATTGTCGGAAAACAAAAGAGTTTCGAGTTCAGAATCGCGCAGTATGGTGGACCCACCCGGATGATAGCACGAGATAAGCTTTAATTTACTGTTGTCTTTGAGGTTAACAATAATTGCCGTTGATTCTAGTTCAAAAGACTTTGGAGAAGAAATTTTAAAATGCCGAAAAGAGCGTTTAATATAGATGGCCGTTCCGCCTCCGCGGCGGAGTTGCCTGCTATCACCGTAGAATTCGTAGTTAGCGATTCTCGGGAATTTGTTATCGGTGAGATGCGTCTCGTTCACGAGCATGACGTCAATGTTATGCTCGGTAACGAATTCCGACATCTCGCCCAATTTTGGTAAAAGCCCGTTGGAGTTTCAAAACGCGAGCCTTATCTGCGGGTCCAAATTTATTTGGGGTGCCATTTTACAAATGTCTAGCTATACATTTAAAATGAATCATTGAAAAATTATTTAATGTAATTAAATTTGGCCATCATCGTGGCCAATTTGTCTTTGTTCGTCATTATCGACGAGAATATTTGGTTCGGCGGTAAAATCGGAAACATTTCCTGCAAGAAGCTAAAAAAATCCTGCCAATATTCTTCAGCCGAGATCGAGGGCGAGGCGGCCACCGAAGCTGCTGCGGGGGGAGCGTGTGGCCGTTTCGGGCCTGCGCGGTCAGCATATGAGACGCCGTTTTCGCGGCGTGAGTCAAATTTCTGGGGAGGTTTTGCAGATTTTTTTTTTTTTTGTTTTTTTTTGGTTTTCGGTAATTTCGGGCAACCTCGAAAACTAGCGGGGTGGTCACCATTGCAGTTTGCGCAGGTGGCGGGGACATCACGTGGCTTGACGCAGTTCTCTGATAGGTGGTCTTCGCCACATTTCACGCACGCAGGAATGACTTTACAGCATCGCTGCGCGTGACCGAAACGCTGGCAGCGGTGACATTGACCAACACCGCTGCGTTTTCTCAGCCTTTCAATCTTCACTTTCAGGTGAAGAATCGCCGAGTGAGAATAGATTTTTCTGCTCTCGTCGGATTTCTCCAACTGAACGAGCAGAAGGGGGAGAGGTACTTTGCCTCTAGAGCGGAACATCCGCTGCACGGAGACTAGCCCCGGGTAGTCGAGACGCAGTTCCTCTTCAACTTCTTCTGTAGGAATCTCCGTCGGGAGGCCACGGATCACCACTTTTAAAGTTTTCTCCGATTGTATCTCGTACGTATGAAATTCGATCTTGTTGTCGGAGAGAAGCCGAGTGAGATTTCGGTAGTCACCGATCGTGGCGACGGAGACACGCACGCCGAAGCGGCCGTTCGCGGCGGAACTAATGGTGATTTTTTCATCCGTGGCTGTTTTACGCAGCCACGTGTAGTTTTCTGGATTTCGCAAAAAGATGGGTGGTATGCGTGGCTTTGGAGGGGCTGTAATACTGTCCGGCTCCACGTGGTCGACTATGGGTTCGGCGCCCGTGCCGTCGGGGATGCTTTCCGGTGCCTGCAGTGATGACGCAGAGCCGGTGCGGCTGCGGCGGCGGTTACGCGAGATCACCTCCGTAAATCCTTCGTCGTCGTTCAATGCATTTACGATACCTGAGGGTTCGACGGATGCCGACCCAGCCCCCGTCTCCATCCGGTGGTCCGGCAGAGGCTCCGGTGTCTGTGGTCGTGGCTCTGGCTGCGGCTCCGGCTGCGGCTGTGGCTGCGGCTGCGGCAGCGGTGACGACTGCGGCAGCGGTGACGGCTCGGACACACACGTGGCAGTCGGAGCTTCCACCGCATCCGGCGAAGCTGGCGGCGTTCTCTTCGATGGCTTGAGCTGCGGCGATGTTTTCACGGAGTGTGGAGAGGATGTACAAAAATATGTTTACCATATATATATTGAAATCTCAAATCTTCTAATGCCTAAAAATATTTAAGACATAGGACGCTAAAGCCTGGGTACTTACGCGGAACTAGTACACAAGTTTAAAGTGACTCAAAGGGTGGTGGAGCGAGCAAAGTTAGGTGTATCTCGGAGCGATCGAATTCGCAACGAAACGATCTGTAAGAACACTAAAGTTACGGACATTGCCACAAGAATCGCCTGACTGAAGTTGTAGTGGGCTGACTATGTGGCTCGCAGGACGGATAGACGATGGAACCGGAAAGCCAAGGATTGGGGGGCCGCAGATAGTTCAAAGAAACGCCTTCCGACGAGATGGAACGATAATATAATCAAATTTGAAGAGACCACTTGCAAGGTGAAGAGAAAGCCTATGATCGGACAAGATGGTAACAACTAAGAGATGCCTTCACCCAGTAGTGGGGAAACAAAGGCTGGCCGTGATAAATAGTGGGTTATATTTTTTCTGCAAAATCCCGACGTTATATTAAACATTATAAAAATAGTAAAACATGTTCTTAAAAAATCAAAACCTGTTCTATTGATGGTTTAAGTTATTTTACACAAAAACGGACGTTGATTATAATTTTTATTAGCAAATTCTTTAATATAAAATTGCTGTGCAAAACGTATTTTCTTAGCACATTAATCTAATACAGTTCCATAAATACTAATAGGATATAGACAACCTTAAAACAGGTAATGAGTTATTCAGAGATGGTACAGAAAAAAATACTAGTGTGCAATAAAAGTTTTAGTAAATGCTTTGCACCAAAAAAATATCAATGAGTTTACATATTTACAGGAAAAATAATTTTATAAGAACATTATTATTATGAATATAACCTGTTTGCAATTGATTAATGAAAGAAAATTTAAATAAAGCAAAACATATTTTATTCCAACTAAATTATGTTGTTTTATTTACCCATACACTTATTCTAATATCTATTTTACAATTAAATATAAAAATTAATGTAATAACATATTTTTTATGTATTAAAAAAACCGTTAAATTAAGTACAGTAATACCCCTGATAGCGCGAAAGTTGGGACCGCGTTATTGGAACAACGCGCTATCGGGATAATGAAGGACATACAAAATTTAGGGTTAGGAAGATTTTGCAAAAAAAATACAAATCTGCCAAAACTATGAACAATGTAAAAAACATTATGAATCTTATATAAATGAAATATTCGGTTGCCATGCATGCGATCACCGACATACACATAGATATCCGTGGCTCATTGTCTACATCAGGCGTGAATGGTGAGACATGTGCCGAACACTCGCACACATAAGAACATATATATGCGAGCGAGATCACACAGGCGCACCTAACCAAACGGCATAGAGCGCTCATGGTCGAGCTATGCATGAATAGGAATGCGCCTGCAAGTATCAGGGTGAATTCCGCGATTTATTTTCAAATTCGCGCTATCGGAACACGCGCTATTGGGGGTATTACTGTAGACTGCAGTCTGCCACAATACAATATTTAATTGTGAAATATTACATCATTTTGAAACTGGGCCACATTCACAGAGTAACCTCATTTCGATCGGACGATGAGATCAAAAATTATTGGCAAGTCCGCTAACTTCCAATCACTATGTAATTCGTATTTTTTGAGCACATAATTCGTGAGCACGAGCCAGCTTCAATGATACTATAGCAAATGGATAACTTAAAAAAAGCAGTATTTTTTAGTGTTAGGGATGATATAAAAATTAACCGGTGTGTACGACTTATAAAATTAATATTGATCTTTTTTGTCATATAAATCCATTACTAATACATTAATTCACTTGTTAATTTTTTTTCATTGCATAAATTATTAACTTGTTCTTTTATCCATAATGAGGCCATTACATCCTAAACAGGATTGCTGTATCAAATAATTAAAATCTACTTCTTTGGTAATTGGTTCTCCGATAATCATTTATCGTTCATGCTAGTTAGATTTTTACATTACGTTTTAACGTTAGATTTTTCTCTTGCTGGAACAATAAATTGATATTAATCAAGCTATACAAAGAGGAATTTTAAAAGCGGAATGAACAAAAACACAATCGTCGATTGATAATAGAATACATTTAAGAAATCTGCATATTATTTTAATCATATTATATTAATAAAAAAAAATGAAAACTGCAGTTGGGATTTATTCGAAATATTGTATAGAAATCACCACTAAATTATTACACAGCATTATTTTTATGTTTTGTAAATCTATTGACATTTTAATTCTAACAATAAAGCATTTTTTATGGTACAGCTTTTTTTTAAGAGATTCCGATGAATTTTTTATTCGAAATAATAAGGTAAGGTAATAAAATTCGATAACTTTTATTATAAACCATCTCGCAAATGTTATATATATAAACCTGTTTTAAGTTTTGCGAGAGTTGCAGTTTGTCGTAATCATTCATTCATTCGAAGCAAATGTATCACCGATTTATCATTAAAACACTTTTATTTTTTTAATTATTTTTTCAGTACACCACGTACACATTATTCCTTTGATAAAATAATTCTATAAAACTGTTTGATATATGGTTTTTAGTTTTTTGAGCAACAAAAATAATTATTTTGTTTTTAAGGTGAAATTTTCTATGTACATATATGTATTATTATATCCAGGCCAGTAGGAGTCGGTTTATTTTGTATTCCTTTTAAAAAAAAATCTCCCCATATAATTGTTAAATCTGATTTAAAAGCATCTGTAAATGGTGAGTTTTATATCTGATAACAAACTCCCACAATTAAGTAAAAAAAAGGTGCAATAGCAAACAAGATTATAGCTGTTTTCTTTTTATTATTGCATTAATGAGTGTGTATGCCTAACAATGTAATTGTTTAATTCGTTTAAAAGGATAAAAAATAAGTAAACTAGTTTCCGACAATAATTTATTCTTACGAAAATATAAATCCGGTATGTTAATCCGCATGCATATAGCATTTTTGTTTACTCATTTTTGTGGATAATTCTTACCGTGCGAATAATTATCGTAAAATTTATGGCTTTTTATAATTTCCGCTACATCTTTATTGTTATTATATATTATGTAAAATACTCGTCATCGGAAATTCCATCTATTCTAGGATATTTTATTAATTCACAATAAAACACTTCTAAAACATTCTAATTTGACACAGAGAAATCCTTATAGAGCAACTATCTATAGTAATACCCCCAATAGCGCGTGTTCCGATAGCGCGAATTTGAAAATAAATCGCGGAATTCACCCTAATAACGCGAACGCATTCTATTCATGCATAGCTCGACCGTAAACTCTATGCCGTTTGGATGGGTGCGCCTGTGTGTTGATCTCGCTCGTACATATATATGTTCTCATGTAAAAGGAGTGTTCGGCACATGTCTCTGCTCATTCCGCCCGATGTAGACAATGAGTCCCGGATGTGTATGTCGGCGATCGCATTCATGGCAACTGAATATTTCATTCATCTAAGATTCATAATGTTTTTTTACATTGTTCTTAGTTTTGGCAGATTTGTATTTTTTTGCAAAATTCTCCTAACCCTAAATTTTGTATGTGCTTCATTATCCCGATAACGCGTTGTTCCAATAACGCGGTCCCAACTTTCGCACTATCGGAGGTATTACTGTATAAAACAAATTCATAGAAATAAAGATTTAGTATTTTAAACATAGTAATGTATTGTTCAAATTTGTTCTTTAGCTTAGATGATTTCTTTAGTACACGATAGATAAAGGATATATATTACAGTCTAATCCTTTGCACTCGTATGTTGCACCTGGGGCAGAGTTTCAAAAAAATATATTTAATTTAAAAAAATACTGCATGTGTCTGAATTAAAGCAATATGGTGGTTTTATTGCGATAAGATGAGATTCAAGAGCCGGAGAATATTTAATTGTTTTTTTTACGATTAATTTGTTGTCTATATGCAGTGAGTTAGTATGGCTGCCCTAGAGAGTCGGTATGACTGCACAGAGTCGCAGTGCGACACAGCGCTTAGCAGCTAGACCCCCCTCACACCACTACCAACCCGCGTTCATCCAATACACAGCCCCAGCATCGCTAACGAGCAATCAGTGCTTTTGCTTGCAACACTGCCTCGTATGCACCGACCAGATTGATACATTTAGATTATATTTATATTTTCGTAATAAATATTTAATATACATTATTTGCATACTACTATAAATATTTAATAAATATTCTAAAGACTCTAAAGATACAACGGGAATTAGTTCCTCACACTAATATTCCCCCAAGTGTCGAACCACGACACAAGTAAATTTTTAATATTGGATTAAATTTTTATAGTTGGATTGAAATTAATCTTATTTATTTTATAAATATTTATTCAACTCGGGATAGATGGCATTAAATTAATTAATTCCAACGCGCGAAACTATGCACAAAATATTATTTTATAAAACATGCGGAGATAATAAATGTCTTCCTCCTACGTACCCCCTGGCCAGTGTTATAAAGAATATCCTGAATTTATAGTTTTCGTCGAACACCTATTCGACTACTAACTTAGCTCACTCGCGGTTAACTTTCATTATCGAAATACATGCATGTTACCTACAAGCCATAAAACTGCTATGTAAACATATATTTTTCTCAATTTGCTTGGGGGTGCTGCAGCTCCAGCCGGCACGAGCCACTCCTGGATTTAAGGCATCTTTGTCCTGCCGGGTCTTCGTGCTATTCATAACTTTGCTTTGATACATGGTTTGATAAAAAAAAAAAAATAGCTTTCAAAAATCTTTATTTATCTAGCAATAATAATCTTATAGAAAGAAGTCTCTAAGGATCATATGTTGTGAGTTGGACATTTATTTTTGCCCAAAAATTATTCTTATTTTATTAATATAAATTATAAAAAATAAAAATTTCACGCTAAATATTTAAATTAAAATTGCGATTTTCATTACGCAACTTTTCTATGGGTCACACTCGCAAAATATCCCCATTGCGACCGGATGCTGATATCAAAACTTAGTGGTATATCCTTCAATTTCCATTCACTATGCAACTCATATTTTCTGAGTATATAAATGAGACACAGCTTCGACAATACTTTAACATATGGATAACCTTAAAATAAACATGTAATGATTAATATCGGAAAATAAAAATACAAAATAGATTGTAATATATCGAAGCTGGAAAGCAATCTTGCCGTATCTCAAAAAATTAAACTTTACAGACGAGTCAAAGCATCATCTATAATGTAACTAAAAGAGTAGAACCGTTTATTACATCTTTTTACTCAATTTATCGTACATTTAGTGGAAAAATCCTTAGAATTCAATCGCGTTATCCTATTTAACGTAACCTATTTTTTAGAGATACAGCAAGATTGCTTGCTAATATAAAATAAAATATTTTTGATGTAAGAGAAGATCTTAACCGTTTTAGTACCCTAAAGCTGATAAATAAGTTATTATAGAATCGCCAAAAATAATAATACTTTTAATTGATAAAACGGTTTTTTGAGAATTTATTACTTATTACTAGACATTGTTGTAATAATTAAATGACTTTAAAATATGAGTTTTATACACAAGTATATTCCGTAGGTACCTACTTGTCTAGTACAAAAACGCCAATCCTCCAAAAAATTTTTCAACAATAAATTTAGCATCCACAGGACTATCAAATAATGTAAATATTAGGTTTTGAATTTTGCAATATACCTGGACATTTTCTAGTACCTCTGCTGAAAACATTATATGCACAAGGATGTCTCTTAGCACTCGATTCCGGATTAAATCTTTCTGGTTTGAACGTAGTAGGGTCATCCCATATTTTGGGGTGTCTCATTGTAAAATAACTCACAACGGCCAAGTTAGTTCCAGGAGGTATTTTAATGTTTCCTATAAAAAAATACCAAAGTAATAAAATGCTCGATAATATATTTAATTTTTTTATTAATTAATGTATTACTAACTATTTTGCATTACAAATTCTTTGGTGCTATATCTCAAGGACATTGGACCGGCTGGAAATAAACGCAGTGATTCTTTCATGCACATATCCAAGTATGGAAATTCATCTAAATTGCTCCATTCTACAGTCGTGTTATGTTTGAAGAAGGAATTTATTTCATCGAATGCTTTGTTTTGACAATCTTTGTGCATTGCCAACATCAATAATAAAAATTCGAGAGAGTTTCCAGGAGTGTCGCTTGCCTGAATTTCATATTTAAATATATCAACGTCACTGTTTGTATGTACACAGATAAAAAAAATATTATTATTTTTTTATTTTTACTATTTGACGATGGACGAATTGTATGACATAAAAATTCCAAAGTCCATTTCACTCATGTAAAGTTTCGATAAAGATTCTAAAGGTGCCGGGCAATGAGTCACTTACTCTTACATTTCCTCCTACCCAGTGTCATAAAGTATACCCAGAATTCCTAGATGTTTTTATAATTAGCCCTGTTACGGTTAACTTACATTATCAAACTGTTATCTAAAAATGTTATCTACTGATTTTATGATATAGTGTTGCATATGTGAGCCAGTCTAACTGCGCTACAGTGAGTCAGTACGACTGTGCTACAGTGAGTTAGTATGACTGTGCTACAGAGTCAGGGTGACTGCGCTACAGAGTTAATATGACTGCGCCGCAGAGTCAGTGTGACTGCGCCACAGTAAGCCAATATGACTGCGATATAGAGTCAGTCTGACTACGCCACAGTAAGTCAATATGACTGCGATACAAAGTCAGTATGACTGTGCTACAGTGAGTCAGTTAACCTACATTGTCAAACTATGTTACATACTGATTGTATTATTTAATGTCGCAAAAGACTAGGTATTTTAGTCTTTTTTAAAGACTCGCTCGGTTATTATGACGCTTCATTGGTTATGAACCAATAATTCTTTTTAGTCTATTCTAAAAAAGCTCAGGCTCTTAAACCATCGATTTAAACGAATGAATTTAGTTTAAACGAACAAAAATCAGCTTGTGTAGACGTAGAATCAGCTGAAAAGGGTTTCGTGAAAATTTGAAAAGGGAAAATTATTCACAAAAAATATTTTTTAACGTAGTCAACTCTTGACTCTTTGAAATGAATGCTAACACTTATGTATGTGTACATAGAGGAGAAGTCTACTCTTGGATTCAAATGAGTAAAGGATCATTTAACTCTAGGTGGATATGGATCTCACAACATATATTTATGAACTGCTTCTACCCAACAAAAAGATCAAACTTTTAGCTCTCTTGATATTGGACAATATGCTGGGTCATCTTCTGGAGCTTGAGAACTAATAAAATCTGAAATAACGAAGGCATTGGTCTTTAAGTAATTTCCGAAGGCATCGAAGTAAATGATATTCCGACTTAATTAAAACCACACGGCGAACCCTTGTCTAATGAAGAACAGCAAGAAATTGACCTCTATTCCATGTCCAAAAGACGTCAAAGGTGTCAAAATTCCATGCCCAAAAGTGTCAAAATCATTGAAAACCGCTTTCTCTTCACAATCATTGCACGAAGTTGTTCAAAGTAAGCCACGGAGATCGCGAGGAATTGATTTTTATAAGGCGTCGCTGTAACGGATAATTTACAATTTATTAGCAATATTTGCATAATAAACATAGAGAGGCCAAAAAAGTTTTTTTGCAACATGGAACAAACTAAATGATTTGTTTTATGTATAGCGTTGATTTTGCGAAATTTCGATTATCGTCGTCTTGTCCAGAACGTATCCCTCGCGATTAATGGGATTTACCTGTATAACATCAAAAATGATCTCCGGTGAATATGAAAAGAGAATAAATAATCCTCGAAGTGCATGTAGGATTTAATCTTCTGTTATGTTATTTAACTTTATCGTTTATTATGTATGAATGAATTCACTTATCCGCAATCAAATAAAAATATATGAGTACAAAATACAGTTGCGGTAAAAAATTCGCAACATGAAAAAATCGGCTTTTTTAAAAACAAATGTTAATACTTGAATAATATTAATTTTAAATTATTTCATTTTAAAGTTTTGCGAACTAAAAAAAAATGATTATGACATCAGGTTTATTTTTTAGCTAATGTTTTCTACTGCCGCCAAAATGTAATAATATTCAAGTGTTATCAGATAAAAAAAGGTAATATAATAATACTCTAACGTGTCAGAAGTAAATAGATGCTCCATCTTACAAACAATATATTTTAAAAAAAGTAACTTAGATTTCATAGATATTTTTATAAAACCAAGTGGCTTGATTCTGTTGTGCACGGTATCTCTTAAGGTGCGTTTCCGAACTCCGCGCACTTTGGACGCGATGAGCGACGGCAAATGATCGCTACCTTCATTCCGTGTAATTGTTACTTTTAAGTGCGCAGTGGGCAGTGCGCACTTGAAGCTACACGCAATGTAGGTAGGGTTTATTTGCCGTCGCTCATCGTGTCGACGGCGCGGGGGTTCGGAAACGCACCTTTAAGTAAACAATGGTCTCTTGTGGAATTTAAGTCCATTTTTCTGTTTAAAACGTCATTAACTTGTTTTTATTGCTGCGTTTTCGGTTTTTTTTTGTTTATATTTATTGATAATACATACCAAACGGTTTCGATTGGGTTAATATCTAGAGATTGTCCAGGCCAAGGCCTGGTGAAGACCTTGATCGTCTTTTCAGAAAGTTGTTTTATGGGATTAATGGCGTGGAACTCAATCTTCCATTAACCTGAATAGATTTTTTCAATTGTGTTGTCAAACAATGGTAAGTCAATATTCCAAAACGCCTGCACAGCCATACTCGTCCACTATAACTAAATTAGCAGATTAGGCTTTCCTCATAAAAAAATACGTTTTTCTAAAAGTCTTCAGTTATAGTCTTTAAAAGTTAGGCCAACTCTTTTGTGAAGCTCAACACTATGGAGATTTTCATTGTTATTTGGAAGAGATTCGTCATCTGTGCGATTTCATCTACGGATTTTTGTGTCACCATTTTTTTTTTATCTGAGGATCAAGGTCTATTCGATCTTTGAGAAATAGATGTTGTTACGATTATTTTGAATTAGACAATCATCATATTTAAAGTCGATAATGGAATATTTAATTTGACAGATATATCGCATTAGCAAATGCCTGATAATGCGGACGCGCGTGGAGTTGTCAATCACAGGCGATCGTGGTATCCAGGACCTTTCGGAAATACAACTGATTATTATTTCTAACTGGATAAAAGGATCTTGGCTACCTAAAACAATTGTCCCGAGGCCTGAAATGTTAGAGTTGGAGCTACCACACACAACTTTAGTCACAGAACCGATTTTTTTCGCGCGTCTATTTACTTATGACACGCCAGTGTAGATAATACTATACATACTGCGGTCCAAAGATTCATAATTTCTCCTATAACTTCGTCTTCTGTCATCAACCCGTCTAATTTTGATTTTAACAAAACATTTATAAAGATCGAGTCTTGAATATCATCTAAATATATATATATATAT
Source organism: Philopotamus ludificatus (assembly GCA_022495035.1). Taxonomy (NCBI): domain Eukaryota; kingdom Metazoa; phylum Arthropoda; class Insecta; order Trichoptera; family Philopotamidae; genus Philopotamus; species Philopotamus ludificatus. Next base: position 50,008 of record JAGXCT010036567.1, on the reverse strand, counting down.
ATATATTGAAATTTATATTTTTTTATAATTAATTAATATAATACTTCAAATCTAGCTACGTACCAGTTGATTTATTTAAGTAATCTTTCATTTTGGTTTTGTATATCACTTCGGCTAATCCTTTTAAGTTATCACATGCTTCCAGTTGCATTTTCCTCATGGTGCTAAATCTGTATATTGGTTCGAACAAATTCCAAAACATCATTAGTTTATTATACGTACATTTTAAGATTCTATAAATATAGGAAATGTTATAGATGGGTAATAAACATCATTTCAGAGTAACATTCTAGCAGAACATACGTTTCAGTTGATTTTATGATATAATCCTTATCTCCACGTCTAAAATCAAGCGACATATTAAACATGGATTCTGAAATTCAAAAAATATTTAGTACATTAAATTAAATGTATGAATTAAATTTCCACACGAATATTTTACCCGTAGTTGCATCTGCTGTAAATCTGCGAACGATGGGTGTTATATCAATCAATCCTTTATCACACAAGTCATCCATATCCTTTTGTAGAATTTCACTGACATTTCTTATTGCTTCAAAATATATTTTCATAGCAGCCGCCGTTAACGTCGGATTCATAATTTTTCGATGCAACTTCCACACGGAATCTATTCGTTTATTTTATACATTTTAGTTTGAATATACATATTGTGATAACATAATAGAAATGTTAATTTACAATCATCAATGTTTGACATTGTCACTACTCCATAACCCATCCCTTCACTCCAGGCTTTAGCAAGTTGTGGTACTTTTGCAACCACAGAATGGCAATAAAGATTCTAAAATAAATTACATATAACTGATTTTTTTAAAAATATTATATACAGTAGATTCCGCCTAATTGGGACGTCGATTTATTGAATCCGCTGGTAATTTGGACAAAAATCCAAAGAACAGGAACCAAATAGAACTATTAGTAATATACTTGGGTTATCTGGAATATATTTCGATATTTATTAGAAATATTTTATGGCTCTTTTGCAAGAAGGAATGTGTTTAGAAATTGTCAACTTTTGTCAGGAATTGTTTAATGTTTAATATTTACTGCAGATGAAGCACCACTTAAGAATTTATTTATTTATTACGCAGTTATAATCTATACAGTAAACAGTTATAATACACCTGTCCCTCGATTAACGCGGTAGATACGTTCCACGAAAAACCGCGTTAACGAAAACCGCGTTAAAAAAGACATAGAGTTCATACAAAAAATGGGGATACGTTCTAGGATGTAAAACCGCGTGTAAAAAAATGTATGGAGCTTAATAAGATGTGGGGATACGTTCCAAAAAAAAACGCGTAAAAAATAATCTATAATCTACAACAAAAAATATATGATTGAAATGTCGTTCACATATACCTACAAACATAATTCTCTTTTATTAACAAACAAGTAGGGAGGAATTATAAATGTTTCGTAATAAGTTCACACACATCATAAAAACATTTTATTTATTCGAAAATTAGCTGTCTCTAATGCAACTATTTTTTTTTTCTTCCTTATTATTGGTTCAAAGTCACTATCATTATCAGTAGAAATATTTAACATTTCTTGATTCGCATAAAGAAGAACGCTCCCTGATAATCCGGTGTTAGGAAAAATCGGTAACTAAATCGTCTGTCTTTTTTTATTTTAGTCATTTCTTTAAGAATTTCTTCGGAAAAATAAATATTTTTATTTCTCAAGTTGAATTTTTGCTCGTTCAACATTAGGGTCGATATTTATCACCATATTTTCCAATTTTATAGCCAATTGGATAACTTCTGTTATATTTGTAGAAGTAAATAAATTAGGTTCTTCTGATTCAGACTTACTTATAGATATGCCTTGAATTTCGATATTTTTCGACGCGCGAAGAAAAAAAAAACTGTTTTTGTAAAACCGCGTTAGATTAAAACCGCGTTAATAGAGGGACAGGTGTATATGTTTTTTTGTAAGCCGATACTATGCGCTTTGATCTGCTGTATCTATTATAACGTTTTTTTTTTAATATTTTCTTATCGGTAGGATACTTAGTTTTATTTTTTATGAATAAATTATTACTGATGTCATATCGTAATTGTCATTTCATCTATGATGTTTCTTAACATTCGGAACTATAAAAGCAGCTGTTGTTTAAAATAAAAATTATGGCCTATCCCCAGTGACCCAACGGCTAATCATAAGTCTTCTAGTATATATAAATATTCAAAATTCAACATTCAAAAGACCATTTTCAAACCATGTTTTATAAAAAATCAATTCGGCCCGTTTTTAAAAAGTTTGGTGCTATAAGATATTTTTTTTTTGAAATAGCTATCCAGTAAATGTTGAAGTTCAAATAATTCAATTTTCAGCCTCAATATCTTGATTGATAAAAGAATTATGATTTTTTTTATAAAAAAAACGTTGCCCCACCCATGTGTCAAGAAATACATGTTATATTTAAAATTTTACCCTAAACTTTTTTATTAGGGCCAGTCGCTTAATTAGAACAATTTTTTGAATCCCAATGTGTCCCAATTAAGCGGAATCTACCATATTCTATTATCATTACCTCAACGTCTTCAGGTTCAACAACCACGATGAACAAGTGAGTTCCCACCCACACTCGAAACGGTCCTGAATATTTTTCATATTCTTTCCTTGCTACATCTACTGGTTCTAATGGTGTTTTATTTTGAAAAAAATATTTTAAGCTTAGAATTAAGTCCAATAAATATTAAATTGAACTTACCTTGTGACATGAATTTGAAAATTGGTACAATACTTCCAATGAATGGAATAGAAAACGGTCCTTGAACTTGCATGGACAAAATATACAGATGTCTTCGTCCCCATAGCCATTTTGAGAATATTATACAAAGTAAACCAATTATTATTAGTTGATAATGATCCATGACCTAGGTAAATGACTAATAGGTAAAAAATACTTTTTCTTAGTAACAAACATAAATATCAAAAGACAAAAGATATTAAGCTGTACAGCCTTCTACATTTGAGTCTAGTCTGGTAATATTCTCTATTTACTTTATCATATGTAATTGAAATGCCAATGTCATTTTCTATAGAAAGAATGGAAAAATAATTCAGTCTCTAATCTCTTAAAATCAATCTGTATTTATTTAAAGTAATTAGTAATGTCGTGGGGGGCTGATGTTCTAACATCATTAGCTATAAATCCGCCACTGCATAAAGGATTCCCTGAATTCATATGTTTCGTCGGAAGATTGACCATCCGTCAAAATATCTCAGAAAGATGATTAAAAGTTACGACGTCATGTATTTAAGTAAAAGCCAGTTTTTGCGTGCCCGGAATTCAAGTTTTTCCGCTATTCGCGTTCAATTTTCACAATCGGGTTTTATATTAGTACGTTTAGTACCCACTTTTACATTTTTTATTTTCCAAAATTTACGTTTGAAAAGTTTAAAACACAACACTATTTATTTATAAACATATTTAATTGAATGAGCGACGATTTAAACTGATTGAAATGAATAAATAATAAATTCAACATATTTAAGCTTAAATGCTTTGATGAGGGCTAAGAAAAGACAAAAATATCATATTCCTAGATAGATGCCGTGTTTAAATATTGTCAAAAAATAAGGGATTATTTTATTATTTTTATCCTCCCGAAAATTTAATATTAAATCGCTGACATAATAAAAACATAATAGAAATAGGCTTATAACTCGTTTGCAAAAATCCATAAATCATGTAACGAATGTTGTGCAACCGTTTGTGTGAATTATTTCCGGATCATTTTATTTGTTCATGTAAATTTAAAATTGTTTAAGGAAAAAAAAATATTTTATTGGAATTTACCTTTGAGCAACTCAAACCCTGACCATGTTGCGAATGTTTTATTTAAATAGTTAAATTATGTCGTTAAGTTGTTGGTTTTTGAAGCCGTGCTTAGTACTTTCGCACTATTTCAATCACCAAAAACTTTATTTTTCTCAAAGAAATGCTTTTACTCACGTATTAGGAAATTGGAAAGCCACTCCAACGAAAGACGCGATATATCTGATAGTGTAAATCATTTCAATCGAATAATATTAGCATGCCCCCACCAAAGCTATACTATATGAGTGTAAATTCGTGATTTAATACAGGTTTTACAGGTTTAAATAAACCAGTAAAACATTTTTTTTATTGAATATAAAAAAAACGTATAGGCATTTTAAACCATATTTATTTAAATCATAAATATTGAATATTTTATCCGGTTTAAATTGTATTTAATTAAAGACCAAGGACGTCCTGGGTAAAGAATCATCGACAGTAGTTTGGGAGATCCCTCTGTGACCATAGTGACCAAAATTAGTCAGCGGACACGGCCCGAAAGAAGTAGAAAAGGATATTTCGTAATATTCAAATTTTAAAAATATTAAAAGCCAAATATGTATTAATTTTAATTAATCGTAATTGCACTTGAATTTATATTTAAAAAATAATTTCATAAATATTACTAACACGTTACAATACTTCCAATGAATAGAACAGAAAACGGTCTTTGAATTTTCATTAATAAAATCTACAGATGTCTTCGAGGCCACAACCATTTTGCAAATATTATAAAAACTAAACCAATTAAAAATAAATGATAATATTCCATTGTTTTACCTGCAAATATATTTAGCCCGATAAAACAATTAATATTTATATTTGTGTTTATTAATAACTTTATAATTATACTATAAAAAATATCTTATTTTGCGATAACCTTCTTAGTAGAGATACGTGATTATCGCATTTTGCGATAAATGCGACATAGAAGCGATA
>JAGXCT010036567.1:0-44091 GCA_022495035.1 Philopotamus ludificatus | reverse complement strand
TTCTATATAGCGAAAGCATAAGAACACGAAATGTGACCATTGATTTTATAACAGGGTATTATGAAATAATACTTATTTTTTTTAACAATATTATTATTTATTAATTACGATTATACACATATTAAATAAATATTTGCACACAGTATTGCTTATATATGCCGAGCGAAGTTTACATAAATAGATTAAAAATAATAATATTATATCAATTTAAACAATGATGAAAGGTTACTAAAATTTTAATTCACTCAAAAAATTACTATTAAATAGAAATAAAAATACAAACATTTTTTTTACTAAAAAATATACTTCCACTAAAAATACACAAGTGTACAATATGTTATCGGTTTTCTCCATCTTTATAGTTTCAAATGGTTGTTCATTTAATTATCAATCTGTCGTTGCTTATTCTGTCGAATGGCTGTTAATTAAACTCATAAAATCCTCTTCCTCTGAATATAAATTTAGTTTTTTGGTTATTTCGACAAGATCTCAAATAACTACATCAACTTCTTCAGTTTGTGTGTTCAATTAGGGGATGAGCGTATTCCATATGGTATGTTATACAGGCGGACCTCGACTTTCGCACGTGATTGGTTCCTGAAAATGTGTGCGAAAAGTTAAATGTTCGAAAGTAGAGGGATGTAAAAAAAACCATTAAACTACGTACATATACTAATATGTACTAACTAAGTACATATTAAATAAAAATTGTATTCTCTTAATAAACTTGTCAAGGGTTAGTTGTATTTTACTACTTTTTTTCTTTTCTTCATAGAGTTCAACATGCCATTATATTATGGATCGCCCTACATGAGATATACGTTCTCTCCATTGGGATCACATTCTTCCATAATATTCAAAATATCTCGAGATGTGTAAAAGCTTCGTTCATGTTTTTATTGTTGGAGTCTTGATGATTCTTCTGGTTCTTCTTCCTCACTTTCAATTTGTATACCATTTTCGTTCTCTTGTCGGTACATTAGAAATTCATTAGTCAAGGGTTCAGAATGAGATTCAATCGAATTCAAAAGTCGAATGTGCGAAAGTTGAGGTCCGCCTGTATATTGAAATATCACTCCAGACATCCCCAATATTTTTAACAACTTAATAAAGTTGTATTCTCTCCAAAGTTGAATTAACGATTTTCCGATCTGTCCATCAACAGCTCTAACGCAGATTATATTTTTTAAATGTATGTATACCTCAGTCCATTGGATGAATTATAGAGGTTGAATTTGAAAGGTATATTATTTTTTATTTTCATTATAGTCAAAAGGCGAATGACCTCGTGCGTTGTCAACTAACAGTAAAATCTTTAATGGTAGATTTCTTTCAGTGCAATATTTTCTACGTCTTAAAAAAATGATGAAACTATTCCTTAAAAAAATCTTGAGTTCTATGTCCTTTGGTTAGATTTACAAATGATAATTATAATTTATATTATCATAATAATATACAATGTGTATTCCTAGTAACATAAAATATATGAAAAAATATTAATATTAATTAAAGAAAAAAAATATGAATATCTAGTTTTATATTACTAAAAAAATACATTAAATTTAATTATATCGTAATAACACTTACAAATGTTAATAATAATTGAAATGTAATAACAATTTAAATTTGTATCACTACACTACTTTTCGATGTGTCACATTCACGAGATACCCCCACAGCGACCTGACATTGAGATCAAAACCTAATGGCATATCCTTTAATTTCCAATCGCAATGCAGTTCGTATTTTCTGAGAACATAAATTAGACACAGCTTCACTGACACTCTTGCAAATGGATAACCTTAAAAATATATTTATATTAGATATCATGCATAGAATAGACAAAAACGATGTCCTTTCTTTCAAATAATATATAAAACAACTAATTTCCCTTAAAATAATCTCCAGATAAAATGGCATCGAAAGACTTCGATTGGTTTCAGATTCCTCTCCAATAATTATCAAGAGAGAGTCTAAAAAGAACCGAAAGACTAGAACATTTCCAATTTGAACGTCAAAATCTCCAATCTTTCCTTTAAGTATGATCCTTTAAATAACAATAAAAATATCTTTGGCACTTAGCCAAATCCGACGAAGAACATCTCGACGAAGTCTTCCTCCCTAAAAAAACTAAAAATAACTCTAAAGCCATCACTCCTTTAGAAAAATGCAAGGCCTTTGCCGATTCATTAGAATTCATCTTTTCCCCTTCCTCACATACAAAAATATACGTAAAACACAAAAAAAACTAGTAGATTCAACTATTACATCTTTCAATTCAGAAATGATCACCACACACATCCCGCAAATTGCTCCACATGAATTAAATTCCACAATAAAATCACTACATAATCGGAAAGCGCCAAGCTTAGACTAAATCTTAACTAAAGCCTTAAAATTCCCTCCTCCTAAAGGTAAACTTACAATTTTATTAATTACTCCTAATCCTTTCATACAGTTCCCCTATCTAAATCCTGCCCACTGCACCTTGAATTTTTTTTGTACCTTTACATGGGCAAGGGGGTTTTTACATTTACTCCAATGCCATTCTTCCATCGTCAAATATAATTAATACAAAATATTACCTGGACATTTCCTGGGGCCTTTGCTGAAAACGTAATATGCACAAGGATGTCTCTCAGCACTCAACTCTGGATTAAATCTTTCCGGATTGAAATTGATGGGATCACTCCATACTTTGGGGTGTCTCATTGTTAAAAAACCCATTACAGCAAAATTAGTGCCAGGGGGTATTTTAATATTTTCTGTAATTTTTCATTGTAATCAATGTCTGATTAATAATTTTAGATGCTTTCGATTAATAAATTACTCACTGCTCTTTAGCACAAATTCTTTAGTGCTATATCTCAATGTGATTGGACCAGGTGGGAATAAGCGCAGGGATTCTTTCATGCACATATCCAAATATGGGAATTTGTCTAAATCACTCCATTCCACAGTCGTGTTATATTTGAAGAAGGAATCTATTTCATCGAATGCTTTGTTCTGGCAATCTTTGTGCATTGCCAACATCAATAATAAAAATTCGAGAGCACTTCCAACTGTGTCGCTTGCCTAGATATTATGTAAAAAATATTATATTAATAGTTGTATCAATCCTAACCAGATGTCATTGCATTGAACAATATTGAAGTAATGTTACTATAAATTAATCTTCTTATTTTAAATTCAATTGTAATAGGATAAAATACATACTGCACTCCACAAATTCATTAGTTCGTCTATAACTTCGTCTTTTGTCATCGAGCCATCTAATTTGGATTTTAGCAAAACATTTATGACGATTGACTCTTGATTATGATCTAAACAATTTGTTCAATTTATGATTTTTTATTATTAATGTACAAACATATTTAGATACATACCTGGCGGATTGCGTAAATAATCGTTCATTTTGATTCTGTATATTTCTTCGGCTAATTCATTTATATCATTTCTTGCTTTAGTTTGTGTTTTCTTCAATGCGCTAAATCTGTATATAGGTTCGAATTGATACCAAAATTTTACTATTTTATCATATGTACATTTTACCATCCTAAAATGAGTTTGAATATCATCAATCACAATATTGTATAGAAAATGTTACAGATAGTTAAAACTAATTCTTTGCATTACGTACGTTTCAGTGGATTCAAATATATGATCTCTAGTGCCAAGTCTAAAATCAAGTGACATATCATACATGGATTCTGAAATTATCAGACATAATAATTAAATTTCTAAAATTGAAACAAATAATATCCTATTTTTACCTGTGACAGCATCTGCTGAAAATCTGCGCACTACAGTTCCTATATCGATCAATCCTTTATCACACAAGTTTTCCATATCTTTCTGTAAAATTTCACTAACACTCCTTATCGATTTATAATATATCTTTATGGCAGTCAGTGTTAACGTAGGACTGATAATTCTTTTATGTGACCTCCACGCTGAAACTGTTATCAACAGTGAATATGAATACAAATAATATGAGAACATAATGAAAACTATAATTTACATTCATCGTCGTTTGACATAGTTAGTAATCCCTCTCCCATTCCCTCTATCCAAGCGTTCGCTAATATTGGTGGTTTTGCAACCACAGAGTGGCATAAAACACTCTAAAATAAATAAATATCAGTTATTTTTTATTATATAAATTAATAATATAATTATATTACTTCAACGTCTTCAGGATCAATGGCTATAACATACAAATACGGCCCTAACCACGCCCGAAACAATCCTAAATATTTTTCGTATTCCTGCCATATCACATCCAATGGATCTGAAAATGTAACAATTTAAATTAATTATTATTGCTTGAACTTGTATATATATATATATAAATTAATTGATCATATATTAATTACTCTGGGTAAGGAATTTTAGACACGGTACAACACTTCCAATGAACGGAACAGAAAGCGGTCCTTGAATTTTCATGGATAAAATATATAGCTGCCTTCGAGACCATAACCATTTTGTAAATATTATACATATTAAACCAATTAGAATTAGTCGATAATTATCCATCGTTTTACCTGCAAATATAGTTAGCGCGATAAAACAATTATTATTTGCCTTCCGATGACCCTTTATTGTTCATAATTTTATTATTCAAATATTTTCATTGCGATAACCTCTTCACTAGATAAATCATAAATAATAAAATGAAATCATTGTTATGGAGCAGGGTTTCCACAAACCTTTTCTGCAATGGAACGTTTCGTAACCCCGGAAATTTTAATACTTAGCTTATTTTTAAAGTTGGGTTATTCCTATTAGTATAATGAATAATGTAGTTAACTTAATTGCACTTGGTAAAACTTCAACAAAATTTTGTTGAATTTTTTTTGATTATTTCGTGCCTTCAAGAAGACTAATAACCCACTTTGAAGTTGAGTCCTAATATTGCTTTTTCACTGGATAGCCCTTTCACTTTAATATGTAATAAAAGTGTGTCTACTATGTGTTCATCGCACAAAATTCCAAATAATTGTAGATTTTTTTCAGTACTACTATCATACATTTCTCCCAACCTATTTCTTGATTTGTAAAGTAATCATTAATACAGTTAAATATATTTTCTCCTGTAATTCGTCCATTTAAATATGCGCACATCAGTAAATCTTCTTCAATACTCTTATCATATGTGTAATGAAGAAATACAAGTAGTACATCAAGTCCTGCGACATCTGCAGATTCATCAAATGGATCTAGAAATCCTAGCCTTTCAATATGAAGTAGAAACTCTTCAAATGTGTTGCATTGTGTACAACCTTGCCAAATTGTCGCGGAACACCTATTCAGGTTCAGCGGAACACTGGTGTTCCGCGAAACATAGTTTGGGAAAACCTGTTATTGATATTTAATAATTAGTGATTTATTTTATTTACGTAATGAATAAAAAATACGCTTCATTTCAAATGTATATGTAAATGTTATATAGAAACCTGTTTTAGAATTTAGAAGGTTGATGTTTTGTACAAACACTCGCGTTTAACACCCGAATATTGAAATATTTATTTTTTATAATATTAATTAAATATGTAAATAATGAATATGTTTTTATCTGTATGTATTAAAACAGAGTAGAAAAATTATGTGTTGTGCTAAGAAAAATATAAAAAATAATTAATTTAATTAATTTAAGATCACTTGTATATATCTATATAATATTAATTTTATGCTTATTGATATCGTTATTTTTTTCGTTACGTTTTTCTAGAAAATTCATTCTACCAGAAATATTTTAAATATAATAAAGTACAATAATACAGGTTTTTCACTTCAAATGAACCATTTTGCATTTCAATACAAAATACAAAAGGGTGTATTTGAAGTGAAAACCTGTATCTTTGTATAATTATTATTATAATATATTATAATTAAGTTTCCAAATGAAAAACAAATAAAATTCAAAACTAATACAGACCTTAGGAATGTATAAGCAACGACGAGGTATACAATACATTTGATCATTCATATTTAGTGTCGTTATATTTATAATAGTATTCATAGTTTGATAAATTAACAATAATATTATTGTTTTTAAAAGTATTATTATTTATCAGTTACGAATAATAGAAACACACAATTATTTGCAATACATAAAAAAATATGATCTAATATGTACGGGATATACTATGGATGCTTACTTTATTGTTATAATTTCTGGACATAAACAACACTATTTTTAGATGAATTCACCGCACATGGCCCTCTCCGACTTCTTCCTATGCCCAAAGATGAAATAATATGAGGAAATAACGTTTTGCAAACATTGAGGTGATAAATAATACGCGATAATAATAAAAATCAATTCACTGTACCAAAAATGAGTGTCGCAACCACGTGTATACCTTATTTGTATTATAACCACTTTAACCCAACCGTCACGGCGGTTCAAAAACAACTGCTTTGTCCTTTAACAATATCATGATATTTTTTTTATAAAGTAGTGGAGGTAAAGACAAAAGTTCCGTTTTACAGAATTTTTATACAGAAGTTTGCTTATTGTTTGCTGCATAAGTCTGCTGGGGGCAGGTGTTTATATGCCCTGGATACGTGGTCGCTAGCCTCAGTTTGGCTGATGGTCCAATGCGATCGAATGTTGTTGTTTGTCAGGAAGTAGAGATAAAGAGCTATTTTCCGTATTACCGATTACAGAAAATAGCTTTTCGTTTGCTGTGTAAAGCTCTGTTTGGGGCAGACCTGTATATGCCCCGCCAGTATATATTTTCTACTCGTTTCGGAAAATAAACGACACTGACAACGTTTTTCGATTAAAATATTTTAAAGTTTCTAAAATTCAAGGGATTGCTGATCCAAAATGTTTTCAACACTATGAGAATAAGAGTTCAAATAAATAAATAACTAAATAAATATTAATAAAAAGGATTTCCAGTTGATTTTGTGAAAAATACATATATTTATAAATTTATTAATTACAGTTCATTTTTTTTAAAAGAGAGATTGGAGGGTCACTTTATCACAATCATGCCCCACCTGTTTTTAAAGGCACGATCTGTCTCTGATTATAATCATTATCTCTGATTTTAGGAATATGAATGATTTAAATCTGGTAGAAACACATTTTTTCTGTTTTTATTATTGTTTAAAAATGTATATTATCATGTCCTGCGAGAAATTTTCACATAAATACCCCATAAGGATCTACAATCAAAATCAAATCGCATAGGAATATCTTCAATTTTCCAATCGCTATGTACTTCAAAATTTTTAATAATATGTGCTATATAGAGTTTGATCAATAATCTTCCGTAAATCAGTCCTAAAATATATTATTTTTTATGTATGTATTTTTTGTTTTTATATATGTATGTTTTTACCTATACACTTTCGAGATCCTCCTCCGTACGGAAAATATGAAAATGGATGCCTATTCAACATTTCTTCTGATGTAAATCGTTCCGGATTAAATTTCAAAGGATCTTTCCAATATTTCGGATCCCTCATTGTTAAATAACCGAATATGGCCAGATTTACTCCGGTAGGTACGGTAACATTGTCTAAAATATGTCACATATTGAGAATTATGCTTAATTGTATTACTCATAAATGTATTTGCATACTTTTCAGTTTAAATTCTTTGGTGGCGTATCTGAAAAATCCGGGCGCTGGTGGAAATAGTCTCAATGATTCCTTCATACACATGTCGACGTATGTTAATTTATCTAAATCTTCCCATTCTAATGTTTTATTGTGTTTAAAAACATAATTCACTTCTTGGAAAGCTTTTTCTTGACACTCTTTATTCATCGCCAACATGAGGACAAGAAATGCTAGAGCGTTTCCAGTGGTATCGCTGGCCTAAATAATATTTATAATATTTAAACAAACATTAAAACTATATATACATATTTTAGATACATACACCGGCCCATACGGATATAATCTCGTCTAAAATTTCATCTTCTGTCATACGATCTTCTTGCTTTGCCGTTATCAACGCGTTAATAGTCGTTACGCCTATAAAACGAAGAAATACATTACAATGATTATCTTTGAATTTATGATAAACAATACAAACCAGATGTTAGATGATATTCTTTGCAATTTCTTTTCAATATCTCCCTAGCAAAATTTTTTAATATATTGGTTGCTTTGATCTGCTTTTTATACACATTTGTAAATCTATATATAGGTTTTATCCACAACATAGGATTAGTTATTCTATCAAAGAGAGTCGTACCAACGCTGCAATAAATTAATATAATATTTTTTTTAAATATATTTTTATTTATGTACAGTCGACGTCATTAAATATCGAGAGTTCATTGTGACATAGATTGCATTATAGCATTTTTTGCTCGTTGAAAGAATATATTGTTATAAAAAGAATGAATTGAAACAAAATGTTATCAGTTGTAAATAATGCAAATGGCATTTTTCTATGATTCGAGTAATAAATCACTTTTGACATAGGTTGAATTAAGAGTTGTGATTAAAAAACTCCATTGAGGAAAATTCGTCCGAAAATCTGTGATAAGGAAAAACAAGTTTATTATTCTTTGGGTGTTTATTAGTATATTTTGTTAAATTTGGGAATATAGGAATGTCTGATTCAGTAATATCTGCATATGTTATTGCACTAGAGCAGTGGTCCTCAAGTGCGGCCACGGTGGCCGCATGCGGCCACCAGAGGATTTTGCTGCGGCCACCAACAGTTGAAATTTAAAAAAAATGTATTTTTACAAATGAATTTGTAAAATTATTATTTTTTCGAAATTTATTGAATGCACCATTTTCTATATGTATTTTCATTTTTACTTATTTTTTAACTAGCTATAATTCTGTTTATTTGCTGTTCTTTTATGTTATCTCTAGTTATAAGCACTCTTTGTTTTCTTATAGATAAATAAATAAATGTTTAAATAATGTATTTTATTGAATATAAACTTATAAGTTAATCCATTTTTTTAATAAATGCAACTGCTATTTTTATCAGATTTGGTGCGGCCACGAGACATTTTCATAGAACCGGTGATTTTTATAATGCGGTCACAGTGAAATTTCACTTGAGAACCACTGCACTAGAGTGATAATCAGATAAATAAATTTAAACGTCATATCTAAAATCGTTGACTTTTTTCTGATTCTAATGAGATATAAAATTGATATTCGCATTTTCCCAAGATACAGCAAAATTGCGTTCTTGCGTCATCATAAAGATCGAAAGAGAGCTGTATTTTTTCGTCCGGATTCGGTATCAAAGAATATAAGAACAAAAGCAGAATTTAAAGTATATAAAAACTTATTTTGTAATCCCTAATATTTTTTAATTTGCTAAATGTTTTCATACTAGTAAAAATATAGATCTTACTAATAAAAATCTTATTTAATCCATCTTAATCCTCTAATTAGTAGAAAATCATTTTTACACTATATCAGTAAAGATTTTTAAATGACCCATGCTTTGATTTTCATAAAAAAATACGTCTTAATCGATTTGTAACTTTATTCGAAAATAGTCTCTTTTTAAATGGAAAAAAATAGTTAGGCAATATATTTTTTTAAATATAGATTGATTAAATGATTTAATGTTCTAATGAAGATTATCATTTCAATGAAAAGAATAAAAACTTCTAGGACAAATTGTATTAGTGGTGTTTAAAAATATTAAAATATTTATGACGCAACGTGATATCTTTGCTTAAAAATTTAAAAATGAAATCTTATGGCCGCTACTCCTCCTTCCTTTCAAGTGACGCCACTGACTTGACCCACGGGCTGGTAAAAAAAAATGAACAAAATTTAACCCACTCATCAAAAAGGTTTGCTTAATGCATTTTATTATTTCAACATTCCAAGCATGATTTTTTAAAGCAAATTAAAAAAAACAAATCCGCTTTATTGGGAAATGTTTGAATGAAAATTAATAATATTATTTTCAAATAATGAGTCTTGCAGCGAGAAAATTTTGAAAATTTCATTAATGAAAAGAATACTAATAATTATGATAATTTGGCCGAAAATAAGAAGATAGCGCTTCGACATTATTTTGATTTTAAGCCGAAAGATGATTATTTAATCTATAAAAAGATAGCGAGACAATTTTAAAGTATCTCCGTAAACTGTAAATCTTGTCCAAGGATAAAAAAACGTAAGCGAAAGCGCTTACGTTTTTAATTTTTCCGTCATGGCGGCTCGAAACCCACCGCGTCGTCCGAACTCAGTCTTTTTACTACATTACAAGAAAATTGACCCCAATCATTTCAAGTCAAAATATTGATGAATACTTACTCTAAGAATAAAAATAATTATTCAAGATATGCTTCATAATTTGGATTTATTTACTAATCAATATGATGCGTACGTGACACGCGAACTCGGCGATGTCCCGGGGCAGACTAAAGACAGACTCTCAGAGTTCCCGCGACACGTGCCACCAGTAAGGTAAAATACTTCGTATCGGAAGCGAGCGAGAAAAAACATCGTGCCTGTGCGTATATTGTTGTTTTTATTATTTTTTCGCAATTGCAGACAATAAATAACAATGGTTATTTATAATATTTACTCTATGTAATTTTTTAGAAAAATACAAAAAGTTTGTGACATGTGGGATTTATACAATATTAAACACTTTATGTGCGTTGATGCGTATACGCGTCAAGCAGAAGCGTTCCAATTTCCGCGCTCACGCATATTCGTGTGAAGTCAGATGCGCGCTTAAATAAATCACAGTTTTATTATTGTATATTCTCATCAATTATGAAAGGATGATAATAGATTGTCAATGCATTTTACGACTTTACATGCAATACGATTTTTTTTGCTTAAAAGTGAAAAAAAATATTAAAACATGTTTATATTTTTAATTTATTTATATGCTTACAATTAAAAGCAAAAATAATTCGCATGAAGTGGTTAAAAGAGTTTATCAAATACTTTGGGGCACGGCTGGGTTAATTTCACATCACTTTATGTAAAAAGACATTTGATTTTTTTAGAAAATTCAGAGGCCTCATAAAAAGTTGTGGGCCCCGTTGACTTGCAGCGATTTGCTTATAAAAATATGATTATATAATTAAGCTGACTATAAATTTATAATAAGATTGTAAAAATACTCTGATTTAAGACAAAGCTCGATTAATTAAAATTCGCGAAATTTAATGACGCAGGAAATACATACGTTACCAAAGCTTCAATAACTTCATCCATTTTTCCATTGTTAAATTCAAATTTTGCATTAAATAATGTTTCTGAAAAACGTCATATTGTTCATCATTGTTTTATTACTATATTAAATATTTTACCACGTACCTGTAACAATATTTGAACAATTTCTAGACAAAACGGTCTCAATATCAACCAAGCCTTTATCGCATAATTTATCAAAATCTGCAATAAGATTATCACAAGATTCTGACATCAGTGTGTAATGACTTTTTATTGCCGATAGAGTCAATGTGGGTGTTATAATTTTTCTATGAGTTTTCCAGGTGATGACTGAAGATATCGAATGCAATATATTAATTATGTTTTAATTTTAAAAGTGATACCATTAAACTAACTCTGATCAATGTTCGGAAGTATAAATAATCCGTTTCCCATCATTTCGGACCAAACATCTGATAAAATTGGCGGTTTAGCAACTCCCGAATTACACAGTGTTTGCTGTAATTGATTTATTATTTTTAATTTAATATTATGTATTTAGTAAAAATATAAAAGATTCACTCACCTCGACATCGTCTGGATCAATTATAACCAAATACAAATCCGTAAGTATCCAAACTCTATATGTGCTTAAATATTTTTTGTACTGTTCCCATAATACGTTCATAGTATCTTTATTCATTTTTATGTCAATTTATTGAGTTGTCATTAATATTTTTAATATTGAAATACGTATTTAATTTTACTTACTATTAGTGGTTATAAATTTAACACCAAATATAATACTGCCTAAGAACGGAATTGATGAAGGCCCTCTGAGTTTCATGGATAAAACGTATAAATCTAATCGATTCCATAGCCATTTAACAAAAATGATTAACAATAAAAATAATAAAACGCTTTTAATCGTTTCAAAGCTTTGCGTCATGTTATACAATTTAAAATATAAATAAAATTTAATTTTACTATAATAATATTTTTTTATAAATTTTAATTTCAACTTTTTTAATAATATATTTATTTAAAGCCATTCAATGAATTATGTTACACGTATTCACCAAAGTGTACTGTATTAACTACTGACATATTGTTTCGAGTATTTTGAAAAAAAAAATGAAAGCGGTTTATATAATTTACAAACTGATAAAGAAATGATATAAAAACTAGATATATGTAATAGTTAAAAAAAGGAGATAAAACTTGATTGACACAAAAAATGTTCAAATTGCTAAATTTTTTAATAAAAAAAATGCTAATGTGATATTTTTCCTAATATTTAATAATAGTAGACATCCGTATTTTAAATAATTGTTTTTTTTTCGTAAATTGCGCAAGTTTTTTAATCAATCTGTGTATTATGCAAATAAAAATAAGAATATTTCAATCAATGAAGCTTTCAGAGTCTATACACAGATTTCATCGTAAATATTTCATGAGAATATACAGAAGTATAATTTTTGGTAAGCAATGGCATGCCAAACGTTTCAGTTTCATCATAAAAATGCATTTTATAAAAATGTATTAATAAAAAAATGATTTAAACTGAAGGCTTATTGATCCAACAGGATTTTAATGTTTAAAAAATAATCCATAATCTTGCCTAACAAATAATGCGAGAAAATATATATTATGTTTTAATTTTTTTATCTCGATACAAATATTTATTATTTTGAGAAAAATTTAAGTTTTATTCTCAGATGCCCCCGAATGAATTTAATTCAAGGAATGCTGATACAATTATTTATTTTTTTTATGAAAAAAAAAATTAGAGAAATAATTTTGGGGCCCTTAGACTTTTTAGGGGACCCCAGGCGCGGGCCTCATGCGCCTAAGGGAAAATCCGCCATTGATAATTAGGTAGGTAATAATAAAAGTGTGAGACTTTAACCAACTAGTAAAATTATAGATATGCAATGGTATAGTAATTTAATTGTGATGGAAATTATATTTTAATTATTTATAATAATTTGACCTAAACAAATTATGCAATTTATTTTTCACAACTTCACATTATAGCATAAAGAGTCAAAGCTAAAAATAATCAAAATAAAGCTAAAACTAGCCAAACTAAAGGTGAAACTAGTCAAAGTATGAAATAGTCAAACAGCTAAAACAAGTCAGACTGAAGCTGAAACTTGTCTAAAAGCTAAAACGAGTCAAAGTATAAAATAATGAAACTATAGCTAAACTTAGTCAAGATTTAAACTAAATAAGGTAAAAATTAAAATATTCAAACTAAAACGAAAATTAGTGTAAGCTTATACTATTCAACGCCTAAAATAACCCAAAGCTAAAACTATTTAAACTTCAACAAGTAAAAGCTAAAACTAATCTAAGCTTTAAGTGAAAGCTTAACATATTCAAGTTAAAATATAGTTTTTAATAAGTAGCTAGAACTAGTCAAAGCTAAAATGCCATTAGTAAAAAAATGCAATTTTCATCAACCGATGACAATAGACACCGATTAAGTGGCACCTCGGTATAGTCCTTAATCTGTTAAAGATCCTAGAACAAGAATGAAAAAGCGATTAAGTTGGATTAATTTCGATTCCGACAGTCAGTGAGTGATCGTCCATTTCCCTAGGAGAAAATGAATGATAAATTAAGGTTATTAAAAAAACAGAATTAATTCAAGCCTAAAGTAAATATGAAATATTATTATATAAATACCGCATATTAGAAGAATATTTGAATAATATAGTGAATTCTGCAGTCAATGACAGTTCATCATAAAAAAACAAAAACCAAGAGGAATTCAATGAATCAAATAAAAATTAACTTTATTATCTCTACCTATGAAACAAGTTGTGGCCAAGAATGTCTACAAACATTTAATTAAGAAAATTATAAACTGTACAGGATTTTAAAATATTTATGATTTTATATCAAGTCAGATTAAATTATTGAACTGCCGAGTTGCATTGGCTTCTTGTTCTCTGATTCTCTCAAAATTTCAGCTCGCCGCGGCCTATCTCCGCCCACAGTGCGATTTCAGAAATTCCACCAGTCCAAATTTGAATGTAAATTCGAGATCTACCCGCCCATGGAGAAATCCTCTTTATCTCGATTTCGTTGAAATGACATGCGACAATATTTTTTATAAATTCTCCAAATTTTGACAATGTTTGAATGTAGTTCCACGTAAAACTTCTAAATTAGTTTAGATTTATGAAAAAATATTAGTAAAAAATGATTTAATCACCAATCAAAATCAATATTTTAGAGGTTTTTAATTCACTTCTCCAAAATATAAATATATTTTTTACAAACTCGTATTTTTTTTTTAACCAGAGTATTTACCTGATTGGCTTTGAAGAAAAATTTTCTATTTTTTTTTTTTTTATTAGTTTATAACGACATTACATTTTTTTAATTTATAAATGGGTCCCTACCAAATACCAATAACGTAACGAATACTTTTTTTTATTAAAAAATTAGTTTACGATTTGATCACATGCTTATTTGGCTCGATTTCGTTGTCGTTGATTTAATTTACACACACAATTATTATCGAATACGTATCACACAATGATATTTACGAATAAAAATAATCGTTGCCTTGCATCGTTCTCCTTAGCATCTGTTGAAGATATGTATTATATTTACAGCAATAGGGACCCTTGATCTTGGAAGCGTATTTTTTTTTAACTACCTGAAGTAATAAAAACCTATATAAAAAAATATTGACGCTACACAAAAGATCGATGGATATGACACTTGGTCTGTCGGAACAGTTTGTGAATATGATTCGGAATATGACCGTTAAGGCAAACATGTTTAAATATTTGTAAACTAACAAATAGTATTTAAATATTTTTTTCCATTTTGCGAGCTGAACTTTGAGGCCCCCTGATTTTGGAGGCCCTAAGGCGCGCGCCAATCGCGCCAAAGGATAAATTCGCCACTGCATGGGGTATATATTACTTTACAAATAGACCCCGTTCGGACGATGTGGTTGGTTTCGAGTCGCCATGACGGATCGGTTAAATATTGGGGGTATCGATCGAAGTTGGCAGCACTGCGTTACTGATGCTGGGCCGTTAGATTTAACGCATATTTTTTATGCTTACTGGATACATTTACATTTGTAATCATTTGGAAATTGAGATTAAATTAAAATACATCTCTTTTATTTATAAAAATATTTTATTTCTTAATTCTTTTTATTCTTAGGTATATAACAATAATGTTTGATTATTAATATTTTCGCTCGTTTACATGCACTTTATATCCTCTCAAGGATCTTACACTCATATCGGTCGAAATAGGTACGTCTTCAACTTTCCAGTCGGAGTAAAATTCGAATTTTCTTATTAAATATACCACGGGAGTTTTAACCGTTTGAGGACCCACTCTTTGACCTAAGAAATGTGAATAGATACAGCATTACCATCTAATGAATATTCATATTTTTTATATTAAATAAGACAATTTCAAAAGTAAAAACCAAGAGACTAATCTCCCAATATAAAGCTTCAGCTATTTAAACGAATGATAATAATATTTATAAATATATTTATACGAGATTTTTATATTGTTTATGTATTTATGCATAATTAAAGTTTATTATTTCATTAATTTTATTACCTATACATGTTCTAGGTCCAGCACAAAACGGAATGTGAGTATATGGATGTCTTTTTGAACATTCTTCGGGAGAAAATCTGTCCGGATTATACTTTGTTGGTTGATCCCAATACGCTTCATTCATATATGTATAATAAGTAGGTACGGCAATAGTAGTGCCTTCTGGGATAACAATATCCTCTAAAATGAGTACGATTTTATAAATTTATTGTATTTTAATGATTTTATATATGTATCATACATACTGGTTGTTAACGGAACATCTTTATCGGCAATCCTAAATAGATATGCACCGGCCGGGTACATTCTCAACACCTCTCTAAAGCATTGGTCAAGATAAGGTAGATTTTTAAGATCCTCCAATGTGACTTCAGCATCCATATCATCTTTGTAATAGTCGTGTATCTCGGCAAAAACTTTATCTTGATAGTTTTTGTGCATAGCCAACATTAATACAAGAAATACCATCGCAGTATATGTTGTATCGGTTCCCTATAACAGTATTAAATGTAAATATTATTATACTGACTACATATTATGATTAACATAATCAAAATATATTTTTTTACTAATGAGAAAGACTTACGGCATTGTATACATTCATTATCTCTTCAATTATCTCCGGATCAGATAAATCCTCACCGTTATATTGAGCTTCGATCAATCCATCGATTGGTGTAATCATAGTTTCTACAAATATATTCAGATTCTTTATATTAAATATACAGCATAATTACTGTTTAACAACTATTGAAATATGAATCTGAGTGAGATGTAATTATAAAATAATTAACGTTACTGTACATAGAGTATAAGTTTTGTGTATTACTAATAATATTTTCTGCCAATATCTTGTAAGTGTATATAAAAAAAATATTTACCGTCTTCTCGTTTAATGCCCATTCTTTTATTGTGCATGAATTCTTTTCTTTTCCGATTAAATACTTCCGCTGCATATTCTTCTATTACTTTTCTATGTTTCCACATCTCTTTATGACAATTGCTTCTTTTAAATATGATATCTGGATGAAGCCAAAACCGAGTCATTCTCTCGTGAACACGTACGCACATTCTAGAATACATATATCATTATATTTACACCATATAATTATAAAACTATGTAATATTTTTATATAATACAAATTTAATTTGTACTGAATATGTTTTTAAAATAAAACAATCATACTCGGCTACAGAATGTAATACATAGTCCAAGTGTCCGTCTTGAAAGTTGGTTTCGTGATCATTTAACAATGTTTCTAAAACAATAAAGGTATCATTTAACAAAAAACATTCATTATAATATTAATTTAATCATTAAATGTAGCATTAATATATTTTGTTCTTCTTCAAATGCCTTGTCTGTTATAAGCCCTTGTTTTTTTTTATAAATTAGGCGAGCTGTATCAATTCTGTACCTTCTAATCCGGTTCAGTTGCATATGTTGCGGAACCATGACAGTTTCTTTCTCCCTAACTACCGTTTATGATGGTCGACAGATAGCATTACCTTTATCCATGAATGACGTGTCCAAAGTACTCAATTATACTGTTTTTTACCGTGCCTTGAAGCTTTCAAAGAATACGAACCCCATCTCAGACACGCTTCGTTAACATGATTAAACCTTTGTTTGAAGTTCATCGGCAGTGTCTGACAGTATCGTTGTGTCGTCGATGACATGGATATTATTTCCTTCAATAAACACCAACTCCGAATACATATTAAAAAACATCGACACACCTTGCCAAACACGGTTAAAGTTTTCTACATTTTTAGTATGTGTATCCTCTATGTTCACTACTGCGAATTGATGCCAGTATAGAATTTTATATACATATTGATATATTGGATAGCGGGATATATTGATACAAAGATTATTAATACACTTAACACGTTATTGATTAAGTAATAATATTGTTTTTGAAGAAGACAAAATAAATTGAGTGACAACTGGGTATCCCGGAGAGAAGAATTCTGAGACGAGTATTTGGTGCCATATTCGACGACGGGGAATAGCGTATTCGTAGCTATGAGGAGCTGTACCGACTATAGAAGGATATACGGGTCAGAGTTGCAAGACTTCGGTAGGGCGGT
This sequence comes from Philopotamus ludificatus, assembly GCA_022495035.1. Taxonomy (NCBI): domain Eukaryota; kingdom Metazoa; phylum Arthropoda; class Insecta; order Trichoptera; family Philopotamidae; genus Philopotamus; species Philopotamus ludificatus. Next base: position 26,262 of record JAGXCT010036567.1, on the reverse strand, counting down.
CAGATGTCAAGGATGCGGGAGAGTCAGCCGCAGAAAAGGCTTATGGTTAACAAGCTGTGTGTTGGACACTATCATTGAAACTTACCAGAAGACAGAGCAATGTAGCGGCAGACCGGATAAAATGGAGAAGGGTATTGTATGAGACCAGGGCTCTACAATAGGGCTGTTACGCGTATGATGTTAATGATGATTGTTTTTATTAATATAATTAAATATAATCTACCTGCCATAATATCACTACAAACTCGTTCTCCAAATAGCTTAAACTCGATCAAACCAGTGCCGCACAACGGTCTAACTTTTTCAATCATGGTAACACAATGTTTATTAATAATTGGTTGATAGTTTCTAATTATATTCATGTTAAACGTCGGATTCAATATTCTTCGATGTTTCCTCCACATAGCGCCTCCTATAAATTAATTATGCTAAGGTTCTACATTTCAATAAATACATATTAATATATTTAGCATTATTTTATACCGTGTCCCGTCAATAATCCATTTCCCATTCCATCTGACCAAAAGTTGTATAAGTCGGGCTTTAACGGAACATAATTTTGTACTAATATACACTGAAAATAATGCAAATATCATTTTTATATTAGTATAATACATAATAATGTTTATTTTTAGTATACATACTTCTAAATCAGGTGGATCTGTGATTACTACGATGAATCTTGGACCTAGCCAAAACCTGAACGGCGTCGGATACTTGAGAGAATCTTCAAATAGAATCTGCAACGCCCCTAAAATAATATTTATAACGCTGTACATATAAATAATTAAATTTTGATTATTATTATTCGATTAGTAGTCATGATTTATTTATGAAGCCCGTTGAATTACAATGAATGTAAACATTATTAGCATATTCAATGTCACGACCTTTGAACGTACACCAGTATTTATGGAAAATTTCGCATGAAATTATTGCAATGACCATTTTATTGACCGTTTTAAGGTCAAAAATTATATTAAAATATTTTATATAAACAAGTTATAATAAATACAGAAAAATATTTAATAAAATAAAGTTGCAAACGTTGTAATATTTATACACGTAGGAAGATTTCACGGACAATGCAGATTAAATCTCGAAATGAGTGGATTTTTGAATATCAAATACATTTTTTTTCGGAGGATGACACCGGAACGTCCGATTCTAGGCTCGCACAAGTATACACTGCTATCATGTGATGAGAAACATATCATTATTATATTTATTCATCCCTTTCTGATCAGTGACATATTTAAATTATCTCGACAATACATATCATTTATAGAAAATATACATATACAACTTGCCTTTTTAAATCAGAAATATTGTTATGATTTTTTTTATAGTTTATCCAAATATATCCAAGTCTCTATGTTTTTTTAAATATATATAAATATTATAAAAATATATATACATACGTTGTATCGGCCGTATTTTACCGATCACAAACACGCAGCCCAAAAGAGGTAAAGCGATAGGTCCCGGCATTTTCCACGAGAGCATATACATTTTCCTTCGACTCCATAGCCACTGGATAAATTTTGAAAACAATATCGAATAGATAATGATGCTAATTGTAAAGCCAACTGTTATCCATGGATAATGCTTCTGAATATAACTTAATATAACTGCCATGATTTAAGTTCCAAAATTTACTAGAAGAAAAATGTGAATTAGTAATATAAATTATGAGATTTGTAAACAGAAAACGGAACAAATACTTTTCATTTCATTTATTTATTTTGTTTTTTAATAAACATGGTAATATAAAACAGTACGTAACCGATATGTAATGCTTCCTCTGAATAAATGAATGATATAAAAGCGAATTCCGATCAATATATATAGGCTATTCAATGATTCTAATTGTTATTATGTGTGTATGTTAATCGGCCAAGTTTATTTCCCAAAATAATCAACTACCAATACTCCAGTGTGACTTAAACAATTCATATTTTGATAATTTAACCATTATTTCATACATAATTAAAATAAATATTGTTAGTTTTATAACTGTTGTGATTATTTCAGATCGATCAGACATTTTCAACGAACTAAGCTGAAATATTTAACTTTATCATCTTCGTTATGTCCGGAACAATTACCAAACCTATTTCTTTAACCTTCACCGATTAACACAGAAACGAATACCTAACAACGTTGTAGTCTACGAGATGTAATCTTTACTCCCCATTGCGGTATGTCACATACCCGTAATACATCAGCATCATTGTATTCTTTCTAATACCATGTCTAAATAATAAGAAAACATTTTTCAGATATTTATAAGACATCTTTCATTAACAATTAATTATTATCTAATTTGAAGTGCCACTAATTAAAAAATTCTGGCTCACAATTTCCGTTACTCATAAGTAGTGATCCAAGATATAGAAATTCGTCAACCTTCTCCAGATTTGGAAAGCTGATTACTTCTGTCGATGAATAAAAAAACTCAAGTTTATTAATATCGGTGTCCCAAATATTGAGTATCATGTTTGTTATTATTTTTTACATAAAGCTGAATAAATTAACTTGCATTGTATTCAAATTTTGATATATCACTGCGAAAAATAGATATCGAATATATGCTAAATGTTAAGTTTTTGCAAATAATAGTTTCTTTATATTTATTATATGAATAACATGTATATACTTGGAGTCCCAAGATTTTGATTTTTTTCGATAACTCTTTTAATATTAATCCTTTAATGTCACAAACTTTTTGTATTTGTCTAAAAAAGTCTAAAGAATAAATATTATAAATAATCATTGTTCTTTATTGTCCGCAATTGCGAAAAAAAATAAAAACAATATTCGCTTCTGTTGCACGTGCCGCGAGAATTCAGTAAGGGACGTATCTTCAGTCTGCGGCGGGACTTTGCCGTGTGTGCGTGTCATTTACGCGTCATAATGATTAGTAAAAAAACCAAAATATCAGCATAATTTTGAAGCATATCATGAATAAATATTTGTCGAGTATCTAAAAAATAAACAACACAATAGTAAAATTTGTATCAGTAAAATAAAAATAAGGGCACCCCGACGTTAGCGCAAAGCCGTTTGCGCGCAGTGCAACCCCGACTTTAGCGCGTGGGACATTAGCGCGCCGACAGTAGCGCGTAAAATAATATTTTTTGTATTGTTGAGGGCTCATTTAAAAAAAAATAACCTACTTACGATAACTTTTGATCCAAAATTACATCTTATATAACCCTTTATTAGTTTAATAAAAATAATATTTACTATACCTAAAATATTGTTTTTTTTTTTATTCTCGAATTTTGTTTTAAATGTTATTATGTTTAAATAAAAATTTAAAAAAAAGATGTATTTTTTAACATTTTATTCAAAAAGTTGAGTATGGTAAATTTTGAAGCATGGTATGCAAAGCCCAACATCGCATTTATAGCAATAATACCTCGTTTCTTTTCTTATTCTTTTACTGTTTATTTTTCGATTGCAACAAATCATGTATTGTCTGCATAGATTTGGATTTTTTTCTGATGGGGGAATTAAGATAAATCGATAAGAACCAGGCGAAATTGTAAGTGGGTTTTTATGTGTCCCTTCTTTGTAATGCATTATGAATGCATTCCAAATAATTTTATTCAAAATATGGAAAAATATCTATATCTTATAATTTATTTTTTTATAACACTTTTCATTCCAACGTATAATGTTTACAATAAATTGGAGTTTTAAGAAGTATATAAATAGCAAGAATAATATTGAAAATTAAATATTTATTTTTATTTATATGTACGTATGTGTGTTTAAAACTTTTTATACTTGTATGTATATTTTGATATTAATTTTCTTATGTATTTTCTATAATGAGATTTACAATATTTTTTTAAACTGTTTTTCTATGTATATAAGATAATATAATACATTTCACGATTATAATAAATTAATATATGTTTATATAAAAATAATAATTTATGCGCTATCGTCGGCGCGCTAAAGTCCCGCGCGCTAACTTCGGGTCAGCAAAAGTAAGTGCTCTGTAAATTAATTTCTTACGCCATCTTTTGGCCCATTCGGATATATTTGTTGAATCCGCAAGATGGCGTTTTTTCATGTAAATAAAATATTCATTTGTTTCTCTTATCGGCTTCGTTATTATTTTATAAATCAACATATGCTAATAATTTATTTAATAGTAATAAAATTAATGTCATTGAACCAAAATGAGTCAGAATTAAATCTGATTAAATATTTAAAAAATGTCAAATAAATAGTGGTAATGATTGCATCTGATTTATATTTATTTATTAGGTATAGTTTGAATAAGTTAAAACACTGATTTATCGTAAAAAATTAAAACAGTGTCGTGTTTTGTGCTGTTTGTGCCAAAAGGCGATAACTACGCTGGAGACCACGTGGTACCCCCTCCCCTTTGCCGGCACTGGAGCCGTCTGACCGGCATAACCTTCTCGTCTTTCGGAGTCGTTGGTTGTTTGCCATATTTCTGAAGAACCAGCGTAATTTACGAAAAATGCCGGAGCCATACAAGACACCGAACGTGCAGGCCCTCAAGGACCTCGCCAACAAACTGAGGATTCACAGCATCACCTCCACAGATGCTGCAAAGTCGGGGTATGTTTGTTTTTATTTCTAACTAAACACTCAGTATGCAATATGCAGTTTGAACGCTAAAGGTCATATTGGATTTGTAAAATTGCAGTAATGCGTTCGACCCTTGGTTCAGACCTTTCGTGATGAGCGCACTTTGGCATGACCTTGTGCAAATATCTTATTTCTGTAAAAAAATACATAATTCTCCTATTCCATTACAATTCTGTTTGACAAATTTTGATAAAATCTGAGATGTCGGTAGTTTGAAATATTGATAAATTATTTATCGCATTAATTAGGTGCATCATGTCGATTTAATTTATATATTAATTATCATATATTTTTATTTAATTCATATTGTCGCGCGTCCAATGGCGCGAAATTCTTTATACTTCCGTTCTCTACGTTTGTTTACATATTTAGTATGAATCAATATCATAAGTATCTTAGTACTTGTTGTATTTATCTGCAGCGAATCACAAATAACATTGTTACCATGGTTCTTATCTTTTGACGTATAAATTACGTAATTTGCGATGTTTTAAGCTTTGTATTTAAAAATATTATCGAGGATTTGTCTAAACCGATTCGCCTCACTCATCATCGATGGAATTTATTTGGGTTGAAGTCCAGGTAACATTCCACGCGATATAGATCGATCGTTCATGAGAAATTTAATGCCCCTAAAATGATCCAATATCGTATGAAAATATTTTTATTTTTTCTCGGAGGTCACTTAGAGGTGATTCGATATCGTCTCTGTAAGTATGACGAGGTGAGGCTCCCTTCACTTTTCTAAACGTGAGGTGCCCCAGTTTTCTAAAGCCATTATGGGATTCGTGTTCTAACCGTCCATTTTACTAACAATTTTTATTTATTGACCCACACGTGTTCGTATCAGCAATTCTAATGACTAGCTTCAGGCATTATTTCCAAATGTACATGTATCCTGTTATTTGATATCCAGTTTTCTGGGACAATGTCAAAACAAGGGCAGAACAACGCAGTTTCATTGATTTTTTTTTAAATAAATATTTTTTTGTTATTAGTATTGATGTCTTAGATTAAATTAATAATTTCTTGAATCGACTTGTTATTGCAAGTAATCTCCAATATTGCTCAAAATATCGAATTTCAGTCAACCCTCCTATACCGCTTCCTGCTATAGAGTGACGTGTGAAACTGTCCCACTTATAGTGCTTCTTTCTAGATCACCGTTTTCTACAGAACGCTAAATTTTTAAAGTCCAATTACATATTTCATAAATATGTGAGACTTCTTCAATATTTCCCGAATGATTTGCCAAATATTTGATTCCAGCTTCAGCTGGTCTTCAGTCAGACTTTAAGGGTCTTGTTAAATTTACGGAACAGTATATGGTGAAAAAAATAACGACATGTCCGGGCAATAAATTAACGGCAAATGCGACAGCTAAAAATAATAGATTACTTTTTGGTACCTTTAATGTACCAGGGATTTCCGACTGAAATCGTATAGTAGGTTGGTGTAGAGACTTTTTTACACTTTTACAAATTTATTACAATAAATTATAAAACGTTTTCGACCGATCCGTCACGGCGGGTCGAAACCAACCGTGTCGTCCAAAGGGGGTCTGTTTATAATCGAAAATATACCCCAAGCATTTCAAGTCAATATTAAAAGAGAAAACTTGGGGTCCCAAATAGATCCACCTCATCTGCACGGGTAGATTAAAATATAGTTTTGAATTGTTTTTTTTTTATTCAGTGTATTGTTTTTGCACTTATTTGGTCTTGAATTCCATTATTTAAATAAATTAATGTGGCAATTAATAAGCTGCTTTAAGTATTATCGTAGATCTTTTTTTTGTTCCGAAAAATATCTACGTTAAAAAGGGGAACCCTCGAATTAAAAATGATTTGATGAAGTAAATAGTTTTTACGAAATTGATTGAATAAAATTACTTTTTTTATCTAGAATTTTGTAATGGATCCCAAAATCCTTCCGGAATTATATATTTATTCAATAAAATGCATTAATATTAGTAACATCAGAACTAAAGTCAACCCTTCTATAGCGCTTCCAGTTATAGAGCGGCGTGTGCAGCAGTCCCTCCTATAGTGCTTAGTTCTTCTAGATCACCGTTTTTTACCCAACGCTAAATTTTCAATGTCAAATTACAGTTTGATAGAGATAGAGGTCAGTGCCCTTTGGTTGACAACAAAACATAACACGTGCTCGTGAACAAACTAAAAATAGAACAAGGGCATTAAAAAAATGTGAAAATGAAAATGTTTGATGTATTGATTTCATTCAATTTATAAAATACAATTAAAAAAACTGAACTCCAAATTTTGTATGATGCCTAATCTTCTATAGGACGGGATTCTATAGCGTGTTCCCTATCTTGGCGCTGTAAAAGTGTTGACTACAGATATATAGTCTTGTCGCATCCTGAAATAGACTTCTTTAATTAAATCTGTTTCATGTTGAACACTTTTTAACTAATCGTTGTTCCTTAAAACATGAGTTGATCTGTTAAGTTAAGTTTTACGTTAAGTCGTAGTGTTTCTGTTTGCATTGTTGAGTAGTCCGTACAACCAACTATTATAAGAACATACTATATATTATCTTTTCTATATATATGTATGTATTGTTTTAATATAAAAACAAAAAGTTTGCATTTAAAATATTTTATCGCTTCCGATAATAATTTTGTATTACAATATCGAGAGATAATTTAAAGGTCATTCATAATTAGTTTATCATTACATATTATATAAATGATGTAGTTAAGAGCATCTCTATTGCTACTAAATTAATTTTAATTAAATATATTTAATTTAATTTTCAGGCATCCAACATCATGTGCGTCTATTGCTGACATTATGTCTGTGTTATTCTACAACACTATGCATTACAATGTAAACTCTCCGAGAGATGCATCAAGCGATCGCTTTATTCTCTCAAAGGTAATACATTTAATCAATATTTTTTATAGCTCGTTCGTATCGTTGCTAAGTGCATTTTATCATAAAAATATTTATACATTTTATTTTTTATGAGGTCAAACGATTGATAACCTAGTATGAAATAAAAGATTTTGTATAATATTTAATTGAATTTTTTCGTAGGGACATGCTGCTCCGATATTATACGCGGCTTGGGCTGAAGCTGGAAATTTCAGCGTATCACTCTTAAAAAATCTCAGAAAGATCGATTCTGATTTGGAAGGTCATCCTACTCCTCGTTTACCGTTCATCGATGTAGGAACAGGATCGCTCGGCCAAGGATTAGCCGTAGCATGTGGTATGGCTTACGTTGGAAAATATTTCGACAAAGCACCGTACAGGTATTTTTTTTAATATATATATATTATTCTATAGAATGTTCCCAGACATAAAAAAAGGATTTGTATCCAGTGTCTACCATATGTGCATAACTACGATGCATGGTATTCATATTTTTATTACGTTTGCACATGTTGCATCTCATCAACGTGTGTTTTTATCTTGTTCGTTTGACTATAATAATTTTAAATATCATTCGATAAACCATTTTTTAACAATGTTATTATTTATAGGGTTTATTGTGTCGTTGGAGATGGTGAAGCGGCGGAAGGTAGCATTTGGGAGTCTCTCCATTTCGCATCACACTATAAACTTGATAATCTCTGCGTCATCTTCGATATCAATAGATTAGGTCAATCTGAACCGACTTCTCTTCAACATCAAGTATGTTAGCCACGTCGACGAAATATAATCCTTTCCGTAATACGATATAGCATATAAGGTGTATTGTATTTTTTAGATGATGGTTTATCATAAACGAATGGAAGCATTCGGGTTACACACAATGACCGTTGACGGTCACGATGTTGATGAATTATGCAAAGCATTCTATGAAGCCGAATGCACAAAAGACAAACCGACGGCGGTTGTGTGCAAAACGTATAAGGGCAAAGGTTTTCCCAATATTGAAGATTTGGAAAATTGGCATGGAAAAGCCCTAGGCACTGATAGCCAACGTGTTATTAAGGTATCAATCAATTTTTTTTATCATGATAATCTGTAAAATAATATTTTCATATACTTTTTTTTTTGTCAGCACCTTGAAGGACTAATTGTTAATCCGAAAGCTTTCATCGAGGCGAAGAAACCCATTGCTAATATTGCGAATGTATCCATTTCCAATATAAAACTCTCTTCACTACCAGCATATAAAGATGGAGAACAGGTCGCCACTAGACTGTCGTATGGTATCGCATTAAAAAAAATTGCAGATTCTAACCCAAGGTAATAAAATAATTTTGAAAATAAAATTGATTAAAGTGAATCTGTATGCAGATTATACGTGCATGAAGACTATTTATATTTTAAAAAATATTGCGTCTGAAGACACGCATCTAAAGATCACAGTAATGGATTACGGGAACAAATTTTGGAACTCATAGGATAAAACTTTTGGTGATTTGAAAGGTTAAAAAAAAATATTTAAAGGAATGGAGCCCCAGAAACTAGTTATCATTTAAAAATAAAATAGTTTTGTTTTACCTTTTTTCTGAGCTTCAGTAGCATTAACCTATTTATTGCTCATAAGAATATTTTTAACAATTTTCGTTGTTCTACTGTAAGTGTACTAATAGAAAATTTTTACAAGGCATTGAAAATGTCTTAAAAAACATTTAGAAGCTATTCATATAATCCAGGTTTTCGACATATGAGTGATGCAGACATTATTTCCCATCTCAGTCGACCAAGAGAGTAAGATAATAATGTATCAAGTGAAGAGGAAGAAATTATTAATCGTATTTGCCACAACATGGCATTGATATTAAAAAATCGTTAAAAATCTCCTAAGCAAATCCAAATTCCAATTTTTCTTAATAAATATTAACCATGTTTAAATAAAAGTCTGCTCTGGAAATGTATTTTTAACGAAATAAATATGAATAGCCCCTCCCTATTAGTAGCCCAGATAATTGAGAGTATACTGTATATATTTAATTTTATTTTAGAGTGATTGCTTTGGATGGTGATACCAAAAATTCGACATTCAGTGATAAACTTAGGGCTGCTTATCCTGAGAGGCATGTTAAATTATTTATCTAAAATATTTTTTTTATTATTATGTACTTATAATTGAGTTCTTCTCTTTAGATATGTTGAATGTTTCATCGCGGAACAAAACTTAGTTGGAGTTGCTATTGGCGCTGCCTGCCGAGACAGAGTTGTCGCTTTTGTATCAACGTTTGCTGCATTCTTTACCAGAGCTTTTGATCAGGTAAATATCATATTATTTATATTAATTTTGACTTATATTCTACAAAGAATCTCGATAATTGTGTTTATTCATTTTAGATTCGTATGGGTGCTATTAGCCAGACAAACGTAAACTTTGTCGGTTCACATTGCGGTGTATCGATCGGCGAAGATGGACCATCTCAGATGGGACTAGAAGATTTAGCGTTGTTCAGAAGCATACCGGGCGCAACTGTCTTCTATCCCAGGTATAATATTTTTATGATATGTGATTTTTAGTTTTAAAACATATAAATATGCTTTAATAATTTTTAGCGATGGAGTGTCTTGTGAACGTGCTGTAGAAATGGCAGCAAACACCAGGGGTATCTGTTACATTCGTACGTCCCGTCCAAACACCGTAATGCTTTATCCCAACAATGAAACGTTCCAAGTATGAGGACTATTAATATAATTTATGCAAAATTTTATTATACGCAATTACTTATTTTCATATTTTCTTGTAGATTGGAGTGTCTAAAGTGATTCGCCAATCTGCGAGTGATCATGTGCTTCTAATCGGAGCCGGTGTGACTCTTCACGAAGCGGTGACCGCTCACGATATCTTGAAACCGTTGGGCGTTAATGCCCGAGTAATAGATCCGTTCACTATTAAACCGTTGGATGTAAACGGTATTTTAAAACATGCTGCTGCATGTGGAGGACGCGTCGTAGTTGTCGAGGACCATTATCATTCCGGTATACATATATATATATTTTTTTTTTATGTAATTTATTTTAGAAGCCCTTTTCAAATTCAATTTGATTATATTTCAGGTGGTTTGGGAGAGGCTGTCATGTCTGCCGTAGCTATGGAGAGAAATATCATTGTTAAACATTTGGCTGTGGGCGAGATCCCACGTTCAGGACCACCAACTGTGCTTTTGGATAAATTCGGCATTTCAGCAACGCATATTGTAAATGCTGCCCAGGAAATCGTAAAGAAATAAAAGACTTTACGTTAAATTTTTAATTTTTTTATATTCATTTCATATAAACTTTTTTTTAAGAATTATATTTTCAACTTTTGCCATTGCATAGTTTAATTTTTTCAATAAAATGAAAAATATTTTTGCTAGCTTGTTAAAATATATTTTAGTACTATAAGCAAATTTAATATTACGTTATTTTTAAACGTTCTTAACGCATCTTAAAAAATTACATTCCATTTTTTTTTTAATGCTCGCATATATTTTTTCAAATTTTTAATACCCAAATATTAGGGTATTTATTTCGTGTTGGTTATTAAAAGATTGTTTTTAAAAATTTTATGCAGGTGATTTATAAAGATCTTATTATTTAATACTACATTGAATTCGAAATTTAGTTGAGTTTATATTATATTTTTAATAAATATATATGTGATAAATAAATCATTTACGTTTTTGGTTTTCCATTCCACACTATGGCTATTTGGTGATTAAAGTGTTAAAGAATTGGTGCTATAAGGGACTATTTTTATGATATTATTTGAATATTTGTTCCTACTATTTTTCACAATACAATATATAATAAAACAAAGTGTTTTTTTTTACTTTTATTTTTATTCCTAATTTTATTCCATAACTTTTTAAAAAAATGTTTTAAGAATAAAAATAGTTATTCATGATATGCTTCAAAATTTGGTTGATATTTTGGATTTTTCTACTAGTCAATATGACGCGTAAATGACACGCACATTCGGCGATGTCACGCTGTCAACTCTGAGTTCTCGCACGTGTCAATAGTATGTTTCACTCGTGATTGGCACATCATACCGGATGCAAGTGAGAAAAAACTTCACGCAACAGCAGTGAATATTGTTTTTAATTTTTTTCGCATTTGCAGACAATAAAGGTCAATGATTATATTTATTATTTAGACCTTTTTAGACAAATATAATATGTTTGTGACAAGTAGGATTTATATTAGGAGTTATTCGAGAATAATCAAAAACTTGGGGTCCCAAACTGACCCCATCGGCATGGCTGAGTTAGGTCCTCATCAGGCTCTCCCTGACATACGAGTATGCTAATGAATGTTCTGGAGAGAAGTATTAATGGTTTTTATAAAAACATGGAAATACAATTATTTTTTGGTATTTAATGTTGTTAATGGATAAATATTTTTTAACACTGAACAGCTCCGAAATGAATCAATTTCCTTACATCTCTATATAAAGTGCGACACTGAGGTTGCACTTTATATAGAGATGTATTTATATAATTTGTGGTTGTTGATTAATTTGTGTTATCAACTTCCTGTTTTGATTCAATTTGTATCTTTGAAAACGTTTGCTAAATTACAACATACACTTAACCCTTTTTTTACACAGTAGATAAATTTCACTGAAAGTCGTGTAAAAAAAGCCATAGAATTAATAGAAACAGATGGTTGCTTCCCTAAATTAACAACAAAACATGTTGTGGTATAGATAAACATTAAAAAAAAATATTTAGAAAAACCCTAATTTCACTTTCTTTGTTTCATGAAGACTTGTTGGTGGCTAACTAGTTTTTATATTCTAAGCGATTTCTCTTTTATGCTTTTTCCATCGACAGGTATTTCTTTTTACGTTAAATCCTCGATCCAAATCAATAAAAGTTTTTCTCTATTCTCTAAGATATCATTTTAATTATACGATAACTTTTTGGAACTAATTTTTTATCCAGAAATCATTGATTTTCAACACATGTGAAACCTTTGCCTCTCGCAAGCTCTCTAATTTTTTTTTTATTTTCTTTATAGACATTGACACATATATATTAATATTTTGTTTCTGGGAATCGTGTGAAATAATTTGTGTAAAATATAGTATTTGTTTTTTTTAGTAGACTGCGTTATTTCAAAACATCTAAAAAAAGAGTTGGGTGTATAGACGTTTCTGATTAGTGTATTGATAGATAAGAACTATTTTGTTCTGTTGGAATCAGATGAATAGTTTATTTTTCTTGAATATTGATTACCAATGATTTTATTTGTCAATGTTTCGAAGTTTTTAATTTTATTTATATGAAGTCGTTGTCATCTATATAGTATTTGGTGGCGCTGAGCCACTGTGGTGTTAATATAAAAAGGTGGAAATCCCAGATGATATCAGTGAGACTATTTTTAAATAACCTTTGTGCACGAGCCCCAGTGAATATTTGCAGAAACAATTTCACCATTTTAATGACTGCCGTATTATTTATAAAGGTTATTAACTTAAAATACATAATACTCTATTCAGATATTTGCATAGTAACTTATGCATTTAACGCAAGCTTTTGAAGAGTATTGATATATGTTTCATCTACATTTTTTTTTCTTATTTAAAAATATCTGATACCGTTATAATAAATTTTACATGTCATTGTTACATCTATCTAATATTTTAATAAAATAATATTAGTTTATTTGAAATTAAAAATCATGGATGTGGGGCACTTACGTATATGGTAAGTCATATTCCTCACAAGGTTAAATATACATGAAAATAAAATTGACGTTACATTGTGATAATTTTTTTCAAATGACATTGAAAGTAGTACTTGAAAGAAATTTGGGATTCAACTTATCGATTACAGTACAAGATAAAACAATTTTAAGCCGTAAATAATCTGGAAACATTTACTTGTTGATGATTCATGTATGGATTGATGTTTACAATTTTAATGAGGAGTTATATAATATGTTAATAGTTATATATAAATTCAATCATCATATATAAATTTATAAGTAACTTAACACAAATAGATAAACGCAAGATACTGGACTCTCGATGATTCAGGCAGAAGATAACACAAATAATGCTAATAGTTGATGATAGTGTCAATAATTTTTATTTTATAATAAAAATAAAAACTAGTGAATAATTCACATCTCTCAATTTGCATAGTTTCACTTTAATACAGCATAGCTTTGAACTCGAATAGGGAAAACTTTGAACTCAATCATCACATGTTTAGTTAGATGATGATCAATATCTGAAATTTATGAACTATTAACGAAAGTTAAATGATCACTCGATTGATATGGAGCCTTAATTCTAAGTCGCATCGAATGTGATTCAATGATCTTGGTTTCAATCTCAAGGATTGTAGTAAAAATCATATAATATGGAGAGTAAAAAAAACTTTAATGAGCAGGTTCGATGATGACTCAGCCAATTAGAAGGATGAAAAGACCTGTTTTATTATTTACTTGTGATTGCAAGAGCGATCATTTTTATCAATACAATAGTTTCAATAAATATTTTAAAGGATTTATTTATCATACAAATCGATGTGTAAATATTACATAGTTTTTATTAGCATCTTTTTTATTTACTCAACAATTTTAAGGAACTCATCTGTTGTATTAATCGAGTAATGGGAGATCTAGTAAATAAATCTAGAACATAAAATCTCTCTCATAGCAAAATTTTGATTAATTATTTGAGTTAATAAGAAAAAAGTTGAGAGTCACTGATTATTAATATACGCATGTAATCATTTTAAATAGAATTCTATAAACTGCATACGAAAATAATTTGTTTTATTTTATTTAACATCTCAATGTTATGTCTACATATGCGTCATATCAATTTCGCGAAAATACCGGTTGTAGGATGTCTCATCGGTTAGTATATTTTAATCCTTTGTCGTGATTGGACGTCTGCAGCCATTCGAGTATCGGTGCTATCTCGAACATGATATATTGTCATTAAATCGAAGCTCAGAAGTACTTTGACAATTATGGAGTCCAGAAGTCGAAACTCCAGGCGAGGGCGCGGCCGTTACATCAAAGGAAAGTTTAAGACCCACCAAAGCGTCCCATACCGCTTTGAACCTTCCAAGTAAGTATCTACCTATTTCTCTAAAGATATGTTATCTAAAATGCTATTGAGTCAATTGTATTCGAGTTGATATAATTAATTTTAAAAATACTTTAAATACAGCTGAAACGAATTAACTACCATTCAAATGACAAGTGACAGCTGACATATATAAAAAATACGTTTATGACAGTGCATATTTATTTATTTTAAATGTCAAAAAATAGAAAATTTAAATGTTAAAATTTGAATCTGATGACACAACTGTCAAATGCTATTTGATGCATTTGTATTAATAAACTTACATTAACGTTTATTATTTACGTATAAAATTACAAAAATAAGTGAATCATATGGGGCTATGTATTAAAATAAACAATTGAATATAATTCAATCCTCATCATGGCCAAAAGTGTGTGAGTGCATTTTAACCTTCGCGGGCATTTCCCATAACGTATACATATTGATAAATTGTTCTTTTCATAAGTCGGCACCCTCATGTCTGAGGATCGTGATCATTCTCGTTCCGAAAGTTTTTGATTTTGTTTCTCTAGGATTCTCTGCATTCTGCATCCCGCATCGCAGCTATTACGGTGGAGCCTGTGGCGGTCTTCACTTGGTCATTCCAGCGGGTGGGCACCCTGCCCCTTCCCTTGCCTCCTTGTACGTTTCCAAGCGCGACGAGCTTCTCCAGGGTATCATTTCTATTAACAAGATGTCCAAAGTATCGAAGAATTATTTTGAGACATGTAGTAGAAAGTCGGCCCTCTTTATTGTTCCCCATTTCTTTTAGGACAGATACGTTTGTGCTTTTAGTGGTCATGTTCTCCTTTATGGTCCAGGTTTCCACACCGTAATTAAAAATTGAGAATACCAGACTCTTCACTAAACGTTTTTTTTTTATCTTTTTGGATATTCCCCTGTTTTTCCAAATTATTGATAGCTTTGACATTGCATTTTACCTGCTATTTTAAATCCACCTTCCTAGTTATCAAGGGATTTTCTCATGATATACTCCTCGTATAAGTTGAGTATATACAGCCCGGTCTCACCACTTTGAACACTAAAAATTTTTCCCACAAATTTGACTCTATTCTGACTATTACAGTGTTGTTCTTATAAAGGCTTCGGATAAGGTGTAACGGAGCGCCCATTTCTTTGTCAAATTTAACTTA
The DNA here is from genome assembly GCA_022495035.1 of Philopotamus ludificatus. NCBI lineage: Eukaryota > Metazoa > Arthropoda > Insecta > Trichoptera > Philopotamidae > Philopotamus > Philopotamus ludificatus. Next base: position 10,450 of record JAGXCT010036567.1, on the reverse strand, counting down.
TTCTTATTTAATTAAATTGTAATTTTTTGCTGTCACCAATAATTCAATGTATTTCAACCGTATATGAATTATGTAATTGTTTCAGAAATTGTCAAAATAAAGAATCACTTTCAATTGAATTGTCACAATTAATATTAAATGATCCAACGCCCAAGTGGAATGTGTCTAATAAATTGGTATAGTATATCTGTGTCTGATTAAAGGCCATATTATTTTTATGATTTTTAATTCTGTACATTTTTTTTTAGAATCCGTGCCATGAATCATCAAGTGATGAAAATGAAGAAAATCAAGAATTTATACCGTCGGGTGCAAAACACACATCTCGAATAAAAAATGATTTTGAATTTTTGAGTTGTATAGGAAAAGGTGCTTTTGGTGTCGTTTTAAAGGTATAATGTATTCTTTTACTCAAATACAATTGTTGTTTTGCAATGGATGGTCAGCCTTTCTATTCAATTATCGTTATCATGAGATTTTGATGTCAACGCTCCATATTAGTGATTCTTTTGTCAAATAAAGATAGAAAAACTCTTTTTTGGAGTTGATACTCTTTACCTATGAAAGAATTGTAGAATGTATAGGATTAAATATGTATATCTTAATAACATACATTTTAGCTTATTGTCGTATTTTTCTCTGCCCAAAAAGCTTAATTATATTGTTAGTCATATCCTTGATGTTAAAATTGTCTAAGAAGTAAATCTGTAACCCTTGGATCAGCTGGACCGATTCGCCCGCTTATTAGTCATCAATAAAGATTTTGATGTTTCCATGAACTTGTGTCGGGTTGCGTCCACTTTTATATCTATCCGAATCATGAGAGAGGATCCCACGTTACAATATATATAATATTTGTATAAATATTCTAGTACAAGAATAAATTGGACAGAAAAATCTATGCTATTAAGAAAATAAAGTTAAATCCAAAAAAAGAATTATTGAATATAAAAATTAAACGTGAGGGTAAATTATTATCAGGTTTAAATCATGAAAATGTTGTCCGATATTTTACCAGTTGGATAGAATTAATAGATATTGACGATGACGATGACAATAGCTTATCAACCATCTCAAGTGATGATGAATCTGAAGATGTGTCAGCTGGTGGTCAGGATATTAAAAAACAGGTATTCACATTCAGTAATGTTATTTTAAAATACGTAATCTGAATATTAAATAAACTTTTTATTTTATTTTCATAGAGTACTAGTGATGATGATGTATATATAAATACCTATAAGAAAAATGAACATCTATTACAAAGTAGTGACGATGAAGAATATGATAGTGATCATGACAACCAACAGTAAGCTAGTTTAAATATAATCTTTCAATTTGTATATTACTTTAAAATTAGACAATAGTAACAATGAAATTCATAATAAAGGAATAATTTCAGGTTTTAATGAAACGATTGTCTTTTTTCAATTCATTCATTCATGGTCCGGAGAATTAGCTATCGATTAAATAATATATATATTATTTTAACATACATATTAATAGTGATTTTAATGTTTTTTTTATTTTAGAGAGGATTCGAGTGAAATAAATTTTGAATTTGTTGACTCGTCCAAAAATGAAGTTCAAAGTGATATCAAAACTCCTATTCAAAAACTGTATTTTTATATACAGATGGAATTTTGTGAAAATAATACATTAAGGTAATACATGCATATCATATAATTATTTATCTTACTGATGTAGACAAACTGTCAATATTCTAAATTTTTACCACAATTTTTTCTCAATCTTGTTAATAATATAATATAAATTAACTTGTGTCTTGTTTCGACACTTGGGGGAATATTAGTTTGAAAAACTCATTCTCCTTGCATCTGTAGAGTCTTTAGAATCTTTATCGAATCTTTATCAAATCTTTATATTGATGAATGACGCTTTGGAATCTTTCTGTTATGCCATTCATCTATCGTAGTCAAATAAATAAATTAATAAGACGCCCACATTTTTTTAAATAAATTAATGCCGCTCTATAAAAATAATATAATAACACCTACCTAATATCATAAAATGACTAGTACAGTCAACTTACGTATAGCGCTCCCTGCTATAGAGCGGCGTGTGCGGAAGTCCCTCCTATAGCGCTTCTTTATAGACCGCTGTTTTTTTAAATAAACGCTCAATTTTCAAGATCAAATTACATATTTCGTAAATATGTATTGCATTTCTGCGCGAATTAAAGGTAAAAACCCTTTGGTTGACAATAAAATGAAACGCGCAAGTGTACGAACTAAAAATAAAACAAAGCATTTGAAATAAGTAAATGGAAAATGTTTGATGTATTGATTTTGTTAAATTTACAAAACACAATTAAAAAACATAATCCTAATTTTTGTATTAATACCAAATCTTTTATGAGGCGGTACCATTCTTGGCGCTATAAGAGGGTTGAATGTTTTTAATTTACATAACATTTCAAAAATAATACTTACGGGTCATTTAAAATTTTAGTTTTTTTAATAATTAAATAATCTCCATCGGTTCTTATAACTTTCTTCTACCTTTATATAAACTTATAAACTCAAACAATATTTCAAATAAATATCAAAATATATTTATAAGATTAAAACCAAAAATTATCGAAGACGATCTACAAATAATAGCAATCTTTTTATTCAATAATTTCGCCACGTCAATATGATTTTGTATTCATAATTATCAATACAGAAAAAAGAAGGGCCAAGAATTTTCAGCTGTCAGAATGCCATCACATCTGGAGGCAATAAAATCCTTAATTTATTACCTTCGTTGTCAACATCAAATTGAGACACAGTATGTGTTTGTAAACTTCCTTGTTAAGTCACATAGTATTTAAAACAATACAAATACATCCAACCTTTTTTTTTACAAGGTGCTTTTTTAGCAATGGCTGGAAAATGATGATCATGATGATGAAATAATTTTATTTTATTTTAGAAATATTATCGATCAAGATTTGTATCTAGATGCAGATAAAAAATGGAGATTGTTTCGCGAAATGGTAGAAGGCCTTAACCACATTCACCAGAAAGGAATAATTCACAGAGATTTAAAACCCGACAATATTTTTATTGATTCCAACGATCACATAAAGATAGGTGATTTTGGATGGGCTACATCACCCCAAACTGCTCAATCACTCCTAAATATTAAAACCTCTGATGGTATTTTGACAATATATATTTTTTTAATTGTAATATAAATAATTAGGTTACTGAATATATGAGTTTCTATATTTTTTAGGAATTGGTTCTGTGCTAATTAACGATCGATCATTAACTGGATATGTAAGTAATAATGTATTAGACTTTTAAATACATTCTGTATAAAGAAACATTGTTAAATGAATATGAATGTAAATTATCCACTCTTGAATATTTTATTAAGAATAAATAATTTTAGGCTGGAACAGTATTGTATACTGCACCAGAAGTTAACGGTGAACACAAAAAAGCTAAATATAACCAAAAAGTGGATATTTATTCACTTGGAATAATACTTTTTGAAATGTCATATCCACCTTTAAAAACTGGAATGGAAAGAATGGAAATACTTGGTAATTTAAGAAAAGAAAATGTAACCATGCCAGCGAATTTTGCAAATCTTAGTGAAATTGATATAATACGGTATGTATAAAATAATGATTCTTTTTTATATAATCATAATACATATATTATAATTTAATATTTTTTTTATGAATAGCTGGCTTTTGAATCATGATGGTAATAAACGACCCAATTGTACTGATTTGTTAAAGAGTAAAGAACTTCCATTATCCATGGAAAATATTGATGTTCAAAAAGTACTTAATCATATTATAACCAATAAGAACTCAATTGCTTATCGACAATTAATGAAAGATTGTTTTCAAAAGGTTATGTATTTATTATATGAATTTTATTCTATTACAAAATTTTTAAATAATTATTTTCATTTTTTTAATAGGAATTAACATCTATTGAAAATCTAGGATACGATAATAATTTCCTTAAATCATCTAAAGGATTTGATTACAAACAGTCTCTTTTAATTTCCAAAGTTAAAGATATGGTAAGTATTAAAGCAATATATTTTACAACAAAGCACATTTCAAAATGAATAATAATATAAATTAAAAAAATGTTGCCAACCACTGCTATAATTTTACAGGTAGAGAAAATTTTTAAATTACACGGTGGTGTGGAATTGATAACACCATTATTATCGCCATCGTGTCAGCTTTATACTCCGAGTGAATCTTGTGTTCGATTATTGACTCAAAGTGGGGACGTGGTGAATATACCTTATGATCTTCGGTATGTTTAGCACAAAGTGTGAATTGAAAGTATACGCCAATAATTGTTATCATTTTTATTAGCTATTTTATGTTTTGTTGCTCATATTTATCGTAAAGCGAGATTAACATTTTTTGACAAAAATACTATTTGTATTAAGAGGTTATGCTTTGATTAGAAGTGTTATGATGCCTGCTTACTGCTCATAATGCTTCTTTTATTGACTCACTGACTGGTCAATCAGTATTCATTTTGTATAGTGAATTAGTTTCATTTGAACGTTGAAAAAAATTAAGGAGAAAAGCGATAATAAGAACCAAGCGTTTGTGTTTATCCACCAATCGATTCTTAATTTAATTATTTCTAAGAATAGTAATATTTGTGAGTTAACACAAAGCACAGTAAATCATATAAGAACCGAAAGTCCAGTAAGGAGTATAGATTCTCGAAACGAGTTCCTGCGACCTGGAAGGCACTACCTCATCTCTGCCGGTCTTAGGTCTTCTCCATCCATCGCCAAACCCCAATAGAAACGTGTTCACCTCTATCTTGTCAGTTCACCTTAATCTCCGCCTCCCAATTTCGTGGGTTCGGAAGGGGTAGGCTGGACCTGTATCAGCATATCACTGCAAATGAATGAAGTTAATGGTATATCCTCATACATTGCTATGGCCTTGTTAATAGACCGCAAGTTTTTATAACCGGGACTAACCTCGTCTGGACGCTGTCTGAAGATTCCTAATGAAAGATGATTTCTTTTGCGCTATAACCCTTTTTTTAATTCTTGTCTCAATGACATTTTTTTTCCATTTGATCCTATCCAGAACGGTTGCATTCACGCCGTTGCATTGCGACGAATACCGACTATTCATTTGACACGGGTTCGGCTGCACAAACAGCCGGGCGGCCGTCTGTGCGGTGCATACAGTCAAACGTTGGCTAGCGTCTGTGTATTCGACACGTGCCAGGCTTTACCCCCAATAACACTATCCCAACTTACACGGTCCCGATTTTAGTGTTAGTGGGGGGTTAACTGTATTTAGTTTTATGATTTTTTTTAAATTAGTTTAACATATCTTAATTTGTTTAATTTTAGAATACCCTTTGCTCGCTATGTTGTGTTAAATAATATATCAACGATGAGAAGATATTCAATTGAGAGAATTTACCGAAAAACGGAATCCCATCCGAATGAATTTTACGAATGCTCTTTTGATATAGTTAATCCTCATTGCGGTAAACATCATTTCAAATTATTATTAATGAGAAAATTTGTACATTTCAAATATAAATATTTTAATGAAATAATTAGTATAAATTACACAAGTTAATTATTTCAGGGGATCATATGGCAGAAGCTGAATTATTGTCTATAGTTTCTGAAATTATAAATAAATTGCCTTCAATTAAAAAAAGGAAGCCTTTTATTGTGTTAAATCACACAGATTTATTTTATAATGTATTAATTGAAGAAAGATTAGAACTGGAAACAATTAAAAAAATACATGAAATTTTTTCGGTAAGATGGTATCATTTGATTGTATTCTTATTTATAATATAACAAAGTGGATTTATATAAATAAAAAAATGACGTTAGACTTTTTCTCGTTGATCGCAAATACAAATGGATCATAATATTTTTGAATTTTAATAACTTATGATATGTTCATGGATGAACGGAGTGCACTTTCTCTTTATTTAAATCACAAATTATTCTCAGCATGAACATTAAAATTCACTAAGTATACAATGAATTGTTATCACATAATCGTAAACTTTTATTTTGTATTACCCGGTTATTATATTGCAATTTATGAGGTTTGAATACAATATGTTTTTTTTTGAGTCGTGAAGCGATTACATATTATTATTATTTTTTTTTTTATATAAGATATTAATCCACTTTCCCTCATTTCTGAGGATCGTGACCATGTGCATGATTACCCTTATGGAGGACCATGGAAATGGTTTTCATGGGAATATATAGTGCAGTGGTTTCCTCGCTGGCTCTCTGCACCAAGTAGTGGGATTTTATACTGGCAAGATGCCCGGGCTTCTTATATTTTTGACAATTATTTTTTCGTGAAATGAAGGTCGTCAGCCTTCATCCCACCCCTCTGTTGACCAGCGTCACTCAGAACTATTCAGAATGGTCACTCATCTGAATACTATCTGCGCGTATTGCCAATTAACTTTAACAATCATAATTTGATTCTAATTACCTCCAAGCTATGACGGGTGTTACAATATGTTAAGTTAATCAATTTTTTTAATTAAATTGCCTTGTAGTTGTTATATATTATACATGTAATAAAATTAATTATGTATTCACGATTTTATACTGTATCCTTTTTTCAGCAAAGCACATTAGGAAAGACTCAAGTTATTACTCACCTAACATCTCTAAATTTACCTGAAAATATTATTCAAACTTTACTATTGTTGAAAAGCTTGACGTGTGACATTATTGAGTTGAAAGAAAAATTGCATTCTCATTTTATTCACATTTCAAAACAAGCGGAAGATGCTATTAATGAATTAACACAAATTATAGATAATGCTAGAGCATTAGGAGTCGATGTAAATATAATATATACGGCAAATATTATTCTTTCATGCAAGAAAATTATTAATTATTATATTTTACATGTTGTTTATATTTCAGTGTCCAATTTATATATCCCCATTAATGGTTCTTAAAAGTTATGAATATTCCGGTATGATGTGTAAATTTGTATGTGATTTTACGAGACAATGGTCCAAAAATAAGTATTTGCAAGACATAGCAACTGGTGGCAGATATGATAAAATATTGCAGAATATGAGGTAATACTATTTATATTTTATTCTGTAATTATAGTAATTGATGAGTGAGTATTTTAACAGTGAAATTTCACATAAAATTTTAGTAATACATTTTATTGTGGTGGGGAAGGAACATCTTCCAACAAGTCCCAGTCTGCAGCCGGTATATCGATATCTTTGGAACATTTAATACACGGTGCTATGTTTATCGTTGAAAAATATAAAGAATTTTATGATGTCTATGTGTGTTCCAAATTGTCGAATGAATTTTCGAATAAAATGAAAACTAGTGTGAGTAAATATCAAGTATCAATACTAAATCCTTTAACCTCTATGATTATCCCGGTGTGATAGGAATGTGTTCAGTCGATTCATAAGAATCCACTAGTTTCATTAGTAAATTTTAGTTTTAGCTACATTTTTGCACCTGAAAATTTATTTGCATACGGGACATAATTATGAAAATTTCTATTGCGGTAAAAAGGGTTATATATCAATTATATTCGTGTAACTTAATATTAATAATGGTATAAACTTATTCATTTATTTATCATAAGGAAAACAAAGTGTGATTGGCATTACAGATTAACCCAGGTCGGCAATCACCCATAAAAAAACATAACAGTAAAATAATAAAACATAAATATAGTTTAAATAAAAAGTAGCAATCTTTATAAATATAAAATAAACAAAAAATGAAAAAAAAATCTTAAATTTCATCATTAATTAATTAATTATTAACTTATATGAAATTATAAAATTTCATATTAAAAATCAACGAAACGGTGATATTTAACATAAAATATATCAATATAGTTGGCCAAGTGGTTGAGCAGAGTAATAGCTCTTGTTACCGGAGAGTTTCCGAGAGTACCTGTCCTCACATTTGGCGGAAGAAAAAGCACATGGGAACAAGCTCGTTGGTAGTGAGGTAGCGCCCATAAGGGCAACTCGCACTGTACAAGGGGGTTATGTACTGCGCCAACCAACAGCTTGAAGAAGTGCTTTATCGGGTAAATCGACCTTCTTTTCTCGAGGGTTATATACCAATGCACTGGGGTATAAACTTGGGTAGAATCCAAACTCCCTCATGTAGAGATATCCAACTGCAATAAAAGGGCATCTTCCGTTGAAGTAACGGATCGAAATATTTTTAAATCGACATTGTCTGCGAAAAGTAAGAATTTACAAATAAGGACCCGATGAATATCATTTATAAATAAAGTAAATAATAATGATTCTAAATTTGAACGCTGCAGAATTCCCGAAGGTGTATTGTAAGCATACGACTTTGGAAGTCTAAAGAAGGTATAAGATCGGATCTAGCCGATCATTTCGAATTTAATTTTCAAAAAGCAAATGTCATTTGAGCTTTGTCTATGGTATCGATGATTGACTGCGGTGCATTTGAATAATGGAATGACAAACTAATATCGAAGTCAGTATGAGTCCCGGGGTTGTCGAATACTGACAGAGTAGCGAGTAAAGGAATCGGCAACTATGTAAAATAACACCATGAAATACCATAAACTTTGATACTGAGTTGTCCATCCTACTAAACTGTCGCCTTGTACTCTCTCCATAGGTGCACAAATGCCTCACGGTACTCTGGGCGACGGACCATTTCCACACTCTGTGGACGTAGTGCTTCCTTGTTACTATAAAAATATTGAATACCAATTTAAAGATAATGTAGTTGAATAAAATCTATTTTTAAAACCATGTAAATTTGCATTTAGGTTTATTCGTATCAACAAAATCTATTACTACATCTGGTAGAGTATACCTTTACAATTGAATGTCCTTCTGACTGTATTTTTTACTAAGATTTAGTTTATTCATGTATAGCAGTGATGTATGCATATAGTTTTTTTTAAATTAGTATTGCTATTAAGTTTTATGAATGAAGTCACTTCTAATATTGTTATAATAAAAAAAATTGTGCATGGTAAATTTTTTATTTTCAGATTATCAGTGCTTTATGGAGAAATAATATAAGAGCAAGTTTTATGGATTATAAAAATATTACTAAAAATCATAACGCGTTGCAAAGGTCATTGGTCATATTTGTTTATCCAAAAGCAGATTTCGTAAAAGTTGGACTTATCAATGGGTAATGTTATAATTGTACATATTATATATCTCTCATTTATGATCTCACATTTTAGTTAATCATATTTGATTTTAGATCCACTAAAAAATACAAAGATGTACCTACAGGAGAATTAGTGCAGTATGTAAAGAACTTCGCCGAAAAAAATATTGACGATTATAAACAATTAGATCGTTCAGATTCAATAGGGAAATCATAAATATTCCCATTTTTTACTACTACCGATGGCTGTGATTTTATCACATTATTATTTAATACACATAATAAAAAAATACTATTCTTCATTTAGTATATTTTAATCTTATATGTATTGAAAGGTTTTTGTTCTATAATAATAAGTTTATATTTAACCCTTTGATGTCGAAATACGATATATCATATTTGCTAGTTGGGCAAAAATGCCGAATATATTATATCTGTGCAGACAATATTAGAAACCTTTTAACCCTTAAACCGCTAGAGAAATTTACATAATAATATCCCGTATGCATATAAATTTGAAAATCCTAAAATGTAACTAGGCTTGGATTTACTAATAAAACTTATGGGTTCTGGATGTTTCTATGAATTAAATAAACATATTCATAGCCAAATAACTTTTACATAATGCTTCCAGCACGTGTCGCTAGCGTGTGCGATGAATTGACTGTTGTCACCGAGGTGACCATATCGGTTAAAGGGTTAATGTTTGGTAACAACATTAAGCATAACGGCATCGTTATATTAACAATATATTATATATATATTTTTTTCATTAACTTATATTTACAGATTTGTAAAAAATCCTTACCAATGTATCAAAATATTATTTTATAATTTGTAGTTAATAGTTAATATACCATAAATATAACTTTGTATTACAGCTAACACTCCTATAGCACAGATATTAGGACCAAGTTATAGAACACCGCTCTATAGAAGGCACCCATACAACATTTGTGGACAAAGTTTTTATTTTATTTTGTATATTTGACCAAATCAATACATCAAACATTTTCACATTCCCAAATTTTAAATAATCTGGATTGTAAAATTTGAACCCAAATAGCGGGAAAACGTAAATTCCGGGCACGTAAAAACGGGGTTTCACTGTATATTATATGACTCATTAGTGCTTCTTTACATTTACAATAAGTATTACATATGTTTAATATTATTGTTCTAATAAAATGAGCAAGGTTTAATATCCTGAAAGGTTTATTTTGTACAGTGCACTCTCGATTATCCGGGTTAATGCTGGGGAGGATGATCACGGATA
>JAGXCT010036566.1:5992-32462 GCA_022495035.1 Philopotamus ludificatus | reverse complement strand
ATAATCCATTTAAATAAAAAAATTGTCAAGATATTGATGAATAGTAAATCAATATCTTGCCTTGAAATGCTTGGGGGTCTCTGAGAGACTAAGCGTTCTTTTTGGTTTCTGTAGACGGGGGGGGGGGTTCTATATATCATCATTATTTGCCACTCACGAGAGGTTAAAGGAACCTGAGTCTCACACGTGACGTGAAGTCTCTCCTTTTGTGTCCATACCGCGAGGACTCAAATCGTCTTGGTATGCGGTTTTTTATAAAAAAGTTTCTTTCTTTTGGCCATCGCTGGCATTGTACATGTATCTTCTATCCTATTGGTATCAGATTTTACGTGTCTAAGTAATTAGAAGATGGTTTGCCTCTGTATTCGTTTTCCTCTTCTGTAGGCGTTATCTGCTTATCACAATCTGCGAGTCACAAGTGACAAGTCGCATGATTAACCTTCTCACACAATAGCAATCTTTTCAGCATGGGAAAGACCTCCTCGAGAAGTCCTCTAGAAAGAATGAATGGAGCGAAAATATATCTAAAATTATATAAATAATATTTTCATTATTCAACAATTTCAGTTGATACTTCAATTGATTTCGTATGAAACGCATAACTTGAAAACCGTATTAAAACGAGAGTCGACTGTTTTTCTTATCCCCTGCACAACGAGATAATGAATGATGTCGGTGCCATAATCGCTTCAATATACGATACAATGAATGTAGTTAGTGTGTGAATGGCGAGATGAGCGAAAACGCAGCTTGGCGTGCCACAATGAACAGATTCAAGTGGTGAAAGATGAGGTTGATACGAGACTTCATTATGCACTAATGGGACTACTGTATACACCACATATTACAATTTAAATCTTTCGTTGTGTCATTCGGCGATTTAATTTTGTCTCGTTTCCAATTTGTTTTTATTAAATTTATGATATTCAATAAATGCATTAGCAAAGCCCATTAATTTGTAAGGATATTAAATTTTAACTGTGTGAAGATGTCCAATTATATTTCTCACCTCACAAATATCGAAATTAACGTCGATCGTTGTTGAATTAAACGCAATATTCCAGTTGTCGACCCTCAATGTCATAGTAAAATGTCAATTGCTATACGTTTATAGTAGAAGCTTGACATTTTATGGCCGCAAGGTCTAATTTCTATTTAGAAGAACGTTTGAAACAAAAAACCCCGAGACGACTGCATCCCATTTTATTATTATAGTAAACTAAACAGTTCAAATGACGGAACATTTTAACAAATTTCCGGCACGCAGTCGAAACTATTAAAGTAGGAATGTCCATTATCGTAAAACCACGAGATCCCATCTCCGCGTCCAATAATCCTCGGATGTATTTCCGCCTTTGTTTTAATTCTTTAATTTGTATTGGGCATCGGACGCCGCCGAAATCAAATGGCACGTGCCCCGTTCTATTTGCGATCGAATTAAGGCATTTAGCCTATTTTAAATTGAGATGGATCGGTTCGGGACCGGCAATTTCAGTAATCGGCCATTGTTGTTCGGTCGTGTTTGTAAACATCTCGAAGGGACAATTGAATTGTACACGGCGCCCTTCGGGCCATGATTGATTGTGAAACATAACCTTTTCAATCGAAAAAGAATAAGAGATGGCAGAAAATACCCGATGATTAGAACATGATTGCTTCTTATCCTGGAATCTCACACGATCTAGCCATAAATCGCAAGTGTCGATCACGCCATCCTATCTGATAACTTAATTATCTCGGTTTTCATGTGCTATTTTATTTTTATAAGTTTACATCATAGCTATGCATTTATGTGTGTGTGCACTTCACGTGCATTATGATAATGTGATAATATGCCGGCACTACGCAATTTTAATGCGATACTAAAATGGGTTATCATCGTACTTCTTCGTTATCGATGCTACATGTACGAAGAACGTGACCATGGAATGAGGCGATCCGAAGATTTTTCTCACACCTCTTTGGATTTGAGCTGGTGCGAATATACAGCCTTCATTTCAGGCTGGTTTTGTTGTTCTTCAACATCGCCCATTGTCGTTTTATCATATGCAGACTTACACGGGATCCAAACAGGTGGCATCTCTTTCAAACCATTACCGTAGGCTCTTCAATCAGGACGTCCTTGGTCTTCTAAGTCCTCGTCTTTCTTGAAGAAGATGAACCACGGATCCTACCCTAAAGAATGAATTTCGTATTTTGATGGTTTCTATAATCTCTCGGTGCTTGTACATTCGCGACATCACCTCAACATTTGTTATTCACCTATCCACTCAACTGATACGGAGCATGCTTTTGAGCTTCTAGGTCAGTGGTTCTTAACCTTGTTGGAGGTACTGAACCCCACCAGTTTCATATGCGCGTTCACCGAACCCTTATATCATACGTCGTATCATTTTTCATAATATCGTACGATAAGCCTGCGTGTGCTTGACTCGCCGTCCCTGAGACTTGACTCACCGAACCCCTGGGGTTCGATCGAACCCAGGTTAAGAACCACTGTTCTAGGTGTTTAATCGCCTTTTCTGTAAGCCTCCACTCCTATACTCCTTACAGAAGGACTGAGAATAGCATATCACCTATCTCATTTGCATAGCTCGACTCAAATTACGTGTCTACAAAAAAAATCATTGGATAAATGTCGTCCTGGCTCTCTGGGTTCAATATTTCACCTCTGCCATCTGGTCCCAGCCTTGGTCCAGATTACAGCCCAGATATTCTGTAAATTGTTTCTACCTGTGGCTCCGTTTACATGGTAAATTGAGTCGTCTGTGGAGTTTCTACAAACGCTCATAATTCTTTGTAGGTTTTTATTACTTGGTCAATGAGTGCTTGTAAACCCTTTCGAATCTCTATCAGCAAAGTGTCAAAGGTTGTCAAAGGCTGTCCTGAATAGGGAGTTTGTCCTTCGTCCATACCATTGCTTGAGGTTCTTCAACAAGGACGTATTTTTTATTCCAGCTAGCTTTTTTTAATCCCGAATGATGAAACGTAGATGGTATTATTTCGTGATGCCACCTGAAGGGCACTATGCGTCTGTACATCCACATCTCAAATGCTTCCAGACGCTTGATCGCCTTTTCTGTAAGCGTTAACGCATCTTCTCCGTTCAGAAGGATGCATAACATCTGATCAATCTCATGGTTTGACTCATATGATGCCTACAAATAACATTCTAGAATTTTAGATTCGGAATTTTATCTATAATTTGCTGTTCCAGTTTTTATGTAGATTGCAGCTATTACGTGGACAATTAAATCATTTGTATGGCGTTGTATTATCATTAGATCAGATGAAAGATATGCTGATAACACTATTGCTCACTGTCAGAGATTTTGTTGAAGAATTGCTTTCATACGCAGAAATGATTAGCGGGTTCTTCATGAGCTTTCGTTAACACTTCTTATTTTTGATCTGCGCTCTCTTGACCGGGGAGTTCTTGGGGACTTCGAAAAAAAATCATAAACGTCTGGGGAAAGCAATACTTCGGTTCCTGAAACGATTTCAGCTGGTTGTTATCATAACTGTGCTACTTGATCTTCACTGTCCTGAGTTAACGAAACATGGAATTCCAAAAAACAGCTCCTTGACATGGTCACAACTCTTTTGATTCAAGTTGTTCTTGTTCGGAACTACTGTGTTTCTACAGCAGCTATATTTTGTAGTCTTACCGTAATCTGAAATCCTTTAAAATACATTTTTCTGTTGAAACGATGTTGATGAAAGTTGATGTGGATTTAAGATTTGTTTTCTGATGCTTCTCTTTTCATTGAATCGGAAGATTTAGATTTATCAATTTCGTTCTTCTTCGTCTTTGCGCGCTTTGTACATGATCTTTCGCGATCTGAAAAAAAAACTGAGCTCCCAATCCGGTCCAATTTCTGGTGTTACATAACCATTACTTTTCCCTCTAAGATGGTTTGCAGAAAGCTATACTTTAATGATGTGTCAGAATAGAATTAATAATATATTATAATTAGCAATATGTAACACAACACGACATCGATACCTGCTTAAGCCAATCGCAAAATTGCTCATTGCAATATGACACATAACACCTGGTATTTATCGGTTACTGATTCGATGGAAATATATTTTTCTCAATAAACGCCTTAGCGAATCGAGTTTGATACGAAAATCAAGAAACGCACAGCCCACGATTTTTTTTTTACCAACTGGGCCAAATGACGATTCGCAACCTACGCACTAATAAAACGCGTACGCAATTGACCAGTCGTGTTAAAAAATAAATACTTGAAAAATGGTCGTGGTAATATTTTTTGTTTAGTCACACCGGGTCTGTTTTGTAATGGATGCAACGGTGCATTATTGCATTGGTCATCATCAGTCAATGTCGTGAGTCGGCATTGTGTTCATGGGCACGGACACCAAATCTATTCGATTGGTATTGATCATCATTGTCAAATTCTTTGATGTATCGACGATGATGACACCTATGTAGTCGAGCGCGTGCTCTATGTTTGCATTGGGAATATACGTGTGAATATTGATAATCGTTTGAAAACCACTGCATTACAACACCTGTTACCATAAGCATTGCACAATTGCGTCTAGAGATAACATTACTCTCGCTAAGTATATCAAGATGATGTTTCGTATGCAAACATCTCCTCTATTTATACAGACTTTGAGCAAAATGTTCCTCTATGGTCTTTCTCGCTGATAGTTTCAACACCTCGGATATAGTAGATAACCAGTACTTTGTTTAAATAACCAGATCGCAATGCGTGGGTAAACAGTGGACTAGAAACTGCTCTCGATATTATTATTTTTTTTAATCTTCAATTTGAAGTATATTTTTAGTCCGATCGATCCGTAACGACTTTTCTATCTAATCATAAAAATGGTAGCTCATCCGTGTCAAAGGTCATACTAGGACAATACCGTATTAAAATGTGAATGCACCAAGTATTGACCTTTCTCTATAACCACACCCTCTCTTTTTCCATGCTCGTCCACCGTGAATGTTCTTTGTCGTCGTGGACATACTTGCCCCTAAATGTATGCGAAATAAAAAACGTCCATTAACATCCGAAACGACCTACCCTTAGGCTCAACTGGGTCGTTGTAACTAACCCCGGCGGACATTCGCCATCACGATAATTAACCAATCGACTCTAAACCACACGTATTATGTCATGGCTGTTGAAAGTTAACGCAAAAGAAACATAGTGATTGTGACAGTAATTGTTAAAATCGTTATATTATTCTTATCGTGTTCATTCATAATAATCTCACTTTACATCCTTTGGATATATTTTTTTTAATTGCATTCATTGCTTTTGTAACAATGACTATGTTTTCGTTCCGTCATTTTTCTGTAAAAATAGATTAGCGCGTTTATTTTTTCATCTCGTAAAATTTATCGTGCACTCTCATGATAATTTTGGACATTGCCAGATACTAAAACTATGTCGGCTTGTTACCGTAACAAGCCATCTTGCCAAATTGGCTGTTAAACTGAAACTGCATCATCGTTTGCATCTCGTTGCGGAATTTTACGTCTTATTACGCGAAACCAAGTCATCCTGGATCAGTGGTATTCAAACTATTTTCACCATAACCTCCAAGAAACAAATTTACAATTGTAGCCAACCTTTAAAGGACTTTCCTGGTTTAAAGTTTATTCTACGAGTTAATATAAATATTTTAAATGAAAAACATTGGAATATAGTTGATCATTTTCATTTATAAAAATATGCACTCAAGAATCTTGTATACACAAACCGTAAATGAATTATTTATATTATTGGAACAATTCATGCATATTACAAGAATTACAGAAAAATCTGAAACGAAAAAAATAACGATTCAAAGCCCCGATTTAATCCATTTTTTCAGATGTATAATAATTTCAAATAAACATAATGATTTATGACACAAAACGAGATATTGTTTTTAAAAATCCTCTAAAATTGGAACACTTGGCATATAATGAGGTAAACGTTAGAAAACTGGACAGTTTATATCAATAAAATGATAAATTAAACTTAATATTATCATTATATAAAGCTGTTAAAACTTACTTGTCAAATGAAATTTCTTGTTGAATGTAAATTATGCTTTTAAAAAACCACTGCTCAATCCCACAAGCTCAAACCTGAAAAAATACTGCACCAGACGCTCCTCACACTCGTCAGCTATCGACTGATTCTCAATTTTTATTCGTCGATGGATATTGGAATAGTGATAAAAAAACAAAATGTTCCAATATTGGAACACCAGGCTTAAAAAGGTTCAAGTGCCCGCCGTTCAAATATAAATTTTAGATATTTGAACAACAAACATTAGTAGATGTAAAGAAATCTGGTACTTCCTGAAATATATCCTTCTAGTGAAAAAGATTACTACCCCCGCATTAGCCGATTAAATTAATAAGGTTATCCTCTATCTTTAGGCTCTTGATTCTGTAGTCGAATTTTGCAGATGTGATATGATACATATTTACGCTAATTTCAATCGTTAGTTGTTTCAATATGATTGATGACTTTAGAGAGAAACTCTTCTTATAAAAGCAGGATGATGGAAATGACAGACAGGAAAAAATAGAAGTGTCACTAAGCACCCAGATTGCTCATTTTTGTTATCAATTACTTGAAAACATATTTTTATCTCTATCCTTCTGTGTTCTTTTGAAAGAGTTCACCAGTTTAGAAGAAAAATGTTTGTTCAAATGATTCTGAATTTCAAAAATGTTGGTCTCTCGGGATGTGTCCCATAGTCTCGTAAAGGTATTAACTAGAAGTTTATGGAGGATATTATAAAATCTCTCAGTACATGATCTTTGTCTTGACAATAAAGACGTTTGCTTATTTCTTTGATTATCTTTGTTATCTTGAGATAATCCATACAGCGTTAAGACTACGTTTTATTCGAATTGTCGGTGCGATTTTCTGCCACTCTTTTTTATTGCTTTATTGCGTTTTTATTTAATTTGAAAGATTATCCCCGTGCATTCGAAACAGGCAAACTTCAAAAACAATAGATGTGTACAAAAAAAATACATAAATGAAACCTTTTGTCGTCAAAGTTTTGGCAAAAGCTCACATTTAACTTTGAAACAAATGCACAGCTAATTTAATAAAAATAAAATTAATTTTGTAAATTTTGAACATCGCTGCCTTCATAAAATAAGAAATTACATATTAGTTTTGCTCTGGTGATCATAAAATCTATTGTTAACCTACGGGCCGCCATATGTCTCGGATCTCGTTGTCCCCCATATATAGGGCGCAGCATTTAGGTCATAAAAACGATGTTCTCATTTGTTGACACTATACAAAATTGACCTTATAAAAATTCACAAATTGCCGCGAGTAGGAACGCACCCCAAAAAAAAAATCTCGTCACAGCCCGATGCTTCGGTCAATCTTGTCCAATTATTCTTTATGGACGGTCAGCCAATTTGGCTAATTTACGACACAGACAGAAAAATTGAATAAATCACGCGAGAAACACAATATGAGAACGTAATGGTTCAAGAAATGGACAAATTGGAGCAGGGCGCGCCTGGAACAATGGCGATCGATAATGCAGCGCCGTAAGAATTTGTTAAATTATCTCTTTTCCCCAGTAAAACTCTTGGTACACAGGCGAATACTCGATTGCGTCATCGCTTGTTTCGAAATGTCTACAATAATAAAGCGCAGAACGAGAAATGGGTCGATCTATTTCCGTGGGTTTCGAACTGAATTTGACTTTCGGACGATGCGAGAACCTGCTATCAATCTGACGTCTCGATGGTTTCCGGAATCGGATTTTTATAGCATCTCCTAGATGCGTAATCTTAACTGTAGAATGGGACAGGATTCCCGCAAGCTGCTAAAAGAAGAATGAGATGCTGCAGCAGATACGTACTTCCGTCATAGTGTTGGTTTGCGGGGCCGGACGTGACTCGCTTACCAACCAGTGCACAACCACTGCCTCCGCCCTTCTCATATCGCTAGGATCCTTCTAGTATTTAGCAACAAAGCAATCAAAAATTAATAATCTTTACCATGTTAATGAGAATTTACTATCATATCCGTAATTTTGCACGAAATTGCAAAGTAAAAATATATAATAACCGATCCGTCACGGTGGTTCGAAACCAACCGCATCGTCCGAAGGGGGTCTATTTATAATGAAAATGTACCCCAAGCATTTCAAGTCAAGATATTGATAAATTCTTCATCAATATCTAATATCTTTTTAAATGGATTATTCTAAGAATAAAAATATATTTATATTAGATATTTTGGATTTTTCTACTAATCAATATGACCCGTAAATGACATGTCACTCGCACTTAGCACATCGTACCAGATGCGAGCGAGAAATAAATCGCGCCCGTTGCAACAGAAGCGAATATTGTTGTTTTTGCTATTTTTTCAAAATTGCGAACAATAAATGTCAATGATTATTTATAATATTTATTCTTTAGGCTTTTTTAGACGAATACAAAAAGTTTGTGACATGTAGGATTGATATTAAAAGAGTTATTTGAAATATATTAAAAATTTCGACAGGCATTCTTCATTTTGTAAGCTCAACACTTTGAGAATAAGTCCATTAATTTCTTCAGCCGTAGATGGAATTTGAAACAGTTTTCAACGGCACATCTTAACCTATCCGTCACGGCGGCTCGAAAACAACCGCGTCGTCCGAAGAGGGTCTCCCAGAAACCCCAAGCATTTCAAGCAAGATATTGATGAAATATTCATCAAATATCTTGACATTTTTTTTTATTTAATTGGATTATTCTATGAATAAAAATATATTTATATTAGATATTTTGGATTTTTCTACTAATCATTATGACGCGTGTCATTTACACGCACACTGTCATATGGCGCATGTCACTAGTACGTTTCACTCGCATTTGGCACATCGTATCAAATGTGAGCGAGAAAATCCATCGCGACCGTGACAATAGAAGCGAATATTGTTTTAATTTTTTTTCGCAATTCCAGACAATTAAGGCCAATGATTATTTCATGATATTTATTCTTTTGGCTTTTTTTTTCATACGAATACAAAAAGCTTGTGACATGTAGGATTTATATTAAAAGAGTTATTTGAGAAAACTCAAAAACTTGGTGTCCCAAATAGATGTTAAAACATAATATCATCTCTAACAAATATCTTCTTCATGTATTTTGTGTTAGAAGTTTTCAGTAAATGTGTATTTTAAAAAAAATATAACATTTTTCGTCGCATAGGGCGATAATTATTTATTTTTCAAAGTTTGTTTAATAAAAAATTAGAATTATTGCGTTTCGTCGGCTGTATTAGTCCTATTGTTTTATATTTTGGTTGTGTTCATATGCTCACTATGCCTGACGTATCTTGACATTGGTAACCATATTAGATGCTTATTTATTATTGGATTTCGAAATGGTTTCATATGCTTTGATGTGCTCGTCGATATTTCCTTGGACAAAAATAACACTGTTATGTTATCTCAAAAGGTATATATGCTCTTTACGACTTCCTTATATTCTTAAAGATGTATCCAGATTACAAAATTAATATCAATGAATAAAGATATTTTTACTCAAATTCCGCGTATTTTTTTATCAGACTTCGTATAGTATCATTCTTGCGCAGTCGATGGTATCTGGATGGATGCTCATATATTATTCCGAAGTAACTGTCGCCACACTGCAGTTGACCCTGCGTTGAATTGGAAACGGTTTATCGAAGTCGGTTTGATTGTCAGCAAAGGAAGTCGTTCACCCAAACGGGTAGTGCGTGCAGAACTGGACTCTTCAAAGATGACTTCGACCGGCACACACCCGACAAGTTTTTTGTCATCGTCAGGCTCCTTGTGCAGCAGCCTCCTGTCACACAGCAACGCGGTTGCGCAATCGAGTCCCGTGCAATCGGAAAATTAATCAATTTCATTATTTCGCAGGGTGATGGTAGGCGCACCAGAAGCCGGATGGACCGGAACCGGTCCAAAAATCATCAAGGGTGGCGCCGTCTACCGCTGCGATCCATCCGAAGAGAGGTGTTACGAGGTGCCGTTTAACTTAGTCGGTAAGTCGACAATGCGCCGCCTCCGTATCAATTTATTTAAATTATCTGTATGAATGATTACGACGGCGCACGCGTCCAGGCCTCAGAACACACCTGGATAATGGATAGATAGGGAAGAATCGCATAAATCATGACGGCTTTCGTTTGCGTCATTAATTAGAATGGGGATGAAAATGGGAAGTAACGTCTGGCTGGGGGGTCTCGCCCACTAATTGATACAAATGCGATCAACAAAAATGTAAAATGTTTGAATCATTTTGATTTGTTAATCATAGCTTTGACTAACGAAAATAGCATTTATTCCGAAACCATTTACCTTTTTTTATTAGTCTATCCATTAATTTACAATTTTTTATCATCTTCCATAAATCATTATGAAATTATGTATATATTTCTTAATTAAAGAGAAAGTTTTTATGTGATTATCATGATCTAACGGGCTGGGATAGACCATACAAATTTTAACGATTATCTATTCAATGCACAGTAGGACTAGTATTCGACTCTTTACACACGGTCGTGGCAGATTGATTTCATGCATCTCATAAAATCCATTAAATCGTTTTTTTATTTTCCGTCATTAATGGTATCGTCGAAAAGCTTCACAAACATAAAGATTCTTCATATATGTAATTACTGACTGGAAATGAGTGTGGTTAAGGAATTTGGTTTTAAAAGTTAATTAGATTTGCGACGCGTTGTCTTATTTTTGTCCATTATCATCGTTTTTACTACCTCATAATAGATGATAAATCTCTTCAAAAGCAAATATAATTATACTATACACAGTATTTTTTACACTGGGTAGTACATACGTGTTCGGCTGGTAGGATACCGCTGATTTAGCTCGTTATTATCTTAAGCACAATCGAGTCTCTTATTAATGGGCTCTCAATAAAGTTATACACCGCATATATCAGCAAAACATAATTTAAGATATTTGAAAGATCGTCAATAAGTTTTTCGACCGTTTATTATTTTACTGGAAATTTAAATCTAATTTATGTATCAACTAATAAAACGATCGATAGACGACGAAGGATCTCAGGTCACCCAAAAACAGTCAACCCTCCTATTGCGCTCTCTTCTATAGATTTATATACATTTCCACGTGAAATAAAGGTCAATGACCTTTGGTTGACAACAAAATATCATGTTTGATGTATTGATTTCGTTCAATTTACAAAATATAATAAAAAAAACCTGACCGCAAATTTTGTATAGTCTTCTATATGGCTAGTTTCTATAGCGCAGTCCCTATCTCGGCGCTATAGGAGGATCGAATGTATTTTTATTCTAAAGCATTGCTTGCTGACGTCAAATAAGCTCTCCCCATTCAAAAAATCACATTTTATACAAATATTAACAGGCCACACAAATTGATACTCACTTATTTAGAAAATGTGGTGAAGCGTAAGGGAGACTTTCTTTAATATTACAATAAATTTAAAATCGTTTTCGTTCAATCAGCTTTCAAGATGAGCTGAAAAAAATTATGACATACCAAGTATTATATTTTTAAACTCAGATTATATTGTTAAAAAAAATATTCATATTATTTGTCTAAGTTTTAATACACGCTTTAAAAAATCTGTTGCTGTTCCTCAGTCAATCAGAGATTAGAATACACGCTGTTCCTAGAAAAATTATACATATGTACTAATTTGTCACATGTTAAAACTGATGACGGATGAATTTTGAGTCATTGTGCTATTTTCGAATCATTAATCTTAGATCTGTTTCGAGAATATCTTCACGACCAATCAGATGAGATTGGCGAGATTTAAAAAAATTGAGACAATTTAATATTGTCATCTCTAATAATTTTAGAACAAATGTTTTCAATGGTTTTCGACTCATGCAATATATCGTAACTGGGTTTCTCTTTTTTCCATTGTCTAGGTTGATTTAGAGACCTATCGTGCTTTTCAAATCCTGACATTGTGAGGCCCTGGCGCTGATTTTCTTGCTCTTGTACTTATTCTAACGCATTGTTTTAGTTTTATACGACTTTTTCAACTATATTTTAGTTCGAGTCTTTTAGTGTAAATCGTATTTAAAAAAAATGTTGAGAGCTCCTACAATAGCTAACTAATCCAGGGGTGTGACCGTGGATATGATGAAATATTTTCCTAGCCCAACAATGGGCGTAGTTATAATAGGTTATTGATGCCATAAAATGGGATATGTCAGCCATATTTCAAATAATCATATAATTGAATTAATTTCAAATTTTACCAACACCATCGCACACCATTCATTCATCTGTTGATTGCCTATCTCTCACTCTTTCTCTTCTCGAAGCGGGCGACACACTCTGAATGAATAGAGTTCTTGGTTCCAACGTCTCAATTGAAGTGTGAACAAAAGCGTCCAACGGCTCACAATGACAGGTCACTCGATACACACTTGTCAATCGTGATGGCAAACAATGGCCGATGGCGGCTAGGTGAATGGTGTGTGTGTGGATAGATGAAAACTGCCGTTACCATCGCTGTAATTAGTCGGTGAACTGTGACTCTTGCCCATAGCTAACGACCCGTCCTCGATCACGACTCGTGTGATTTGTGTTTTGTGAACAGTTTGCAGAAGCTGCAGTATGATACAGTTTTTCGTCTCTCGGTGGGAGGATGGTGGGTCGGGCGCCCGCGCATTCACCATCTGTTGGTCGGTGACGACACCACACCTACGACACTTCTCGGCATCTAGATTGTGGCTCATGTCCACTCTGGCATACGCGAATACTTGACCCATCACCTCTGGAGACCTTTGATGCGCAAATATGGACAGACTCGAAGACAATCCTTGAACTGCGGCAGCTATTCGCTTTACAACCAACACACGATATCTTTTTGATATATAACGTATGACACAGAATTAGTTATAAATCTAATCCTAAGGACTTCGACTAAGGATATGGAATCTCATCAGTTTCTTTTATACGAAAAAACAAAAAATCAGTAGTCCAAGGCGAATCTCCAACCACAGATTCTCTATGATTGCAATATCAACCTTTTTTCTGTTATAGGAGGGTAGATCTTCAAAAGACACCTCCACTCAGGTGATGGTGCTGGATTTTTACCAGCTAAAACCCCTCCTCTAGCTCCGACCACCACCACGGTATTGTCGTTAGATATTCAGCGTGGTGGTGGCTGACTTTTGTGTAAAAACTTTACCTCACGTCCTTGATATCGATTCTTTCCGTTATCCTTGCTGTCCGTGTCGGCCGTTTTGATCTTTCGGCTTCCTCCTTGGTGAGCAACACTATACCGGCAAAAGTGGATAACGTCTTATGCTCCTCGTCTTTGCCGAGGAGGAGTTTCTGCACGGCTTCGATGGTAACCGTCTCTTCTCCTAGGCTTTTTCGAGCTTCTATGAAGCGTGGACAGTGTAGAAAAGTGTGCTCAGCGCTGTTCAGCGCTTCTCCGCATTCGTGGCATTCCGTGGTAGCCTATTTCCCGATCTTGAGAGGTACTCTCCGAAGCATCCGTGTCCAGTTAGAAGTTGGCAGATATGGAACGGATTTTTCAGCCTCGGTTCAATCGCTGGGATCAGTTTTTGGGACCATTTCTCGTTTGGAGTGTCGTCCCAGCGCTCCTGCCATTTTCTTATAAGACGAAGGCATACTCTTTTCCGGTGCTCGATTGTTCTTAAGTCCGGCTCCTGCTTTTGGTGCTCGTACAGTTCGCAATATCAACCTAGAATTCCATAAATTATAGGTTGTGACGCTAAACTTTGAACGTCACTTCCGGCCCTAGTTTCCTCTAGGCCAAGTTCATTATATTATCCTGAAATTATTGATTCGCCTTAATAATTATCCTGAAGGTGTGAAATAAATTTTTCATAGACCAGCACCATGATTTTGTGTCACTTTAACGTGAGCTCCACATTCAAATAGCGATTTACCGATATTTATTCATTTGTTTTAAACACGTAGCAACTGATTGTTAATTATAATTAAAAAAAAACCATAGTAGTAGCAAATTACATTGTATTTAATAATTTTCTTAATTGAATTTTAGACAATAGTACGTGCAGCTGCAAGCGTGCACGTGTTTGGGCTAAGGCCCTACGAAATAACCTATACAAAAAAAAACGAATACATCTTAGTAGTCCTAATGCTAAAGCTTCGGATCCATGATTTTTTCATAAATTCCAATCTATTTGGGACTCGAACAACTCCTATAAATCCTTCGTGTCACAAACTTTTTGTATTTGTCTAAAAAAGTCTAAAGAATAAATAATCATTGACCTTTATTTTCCGCAATTGCGAAAAAACAACAATATTCGCAATGTCATTTATTCACTGCTTTTGTAACTTTCGCGTTTTTAAAAAATCGCATAAAAAAAATGCTTTCATCAAAATTTAAACATCTTATGTTGACGCCAACACTTTTGAAGATCCGTCTCCGAATTCTGCGGTGCTATGTATGGTCTTTACTTAGTTCAACCGTACTTCAACTTTTGCTCAATGAGCGCGAGCTTCTGGGCACCTGAAGAAGTAGAACCGTTTTCCCTCCGCCTCCAGTTATGCCCTGACTGATAATGTCTTGTGGTAGCTGCGAGTCATTAATCAAGTCAGTGCAACTCGATGTACATATCATCCAAGAAGCGAAACATGTTTCCATTCATGTTCAATTTTCTCTGGAGATAAATAAAATTCTTTCGCGGACCACCAGTAGATTACTACTGTTTTAAAACACCTTTGAACCAATTTTTTTAAACAAAGTTTCTTAAAACAGGTAATTTATTATTGAAAATGAGTTATTTTGCATGTGTCAATTGAGGAAGGTGACCATAACAATAAATTGCGTAAATAAAAAGTATCAAGATAATTAGTGAGGAAATTCTTACATCGCCGGAAGTGATGAATATATAGAGCTAATTCCATCTAATTCTCCTTGTAGAAGAAATAAGAGATTATGAATAATGAAATATTCGTAGCACAATTCTGCATTTAAACTGAGTATGAAAGACTCGATTGTTATTGCACACATATAAATTTAGCGCTGGAGAAACGTTACATGCGCGAATTCCCTTGAAGACGATTAACATGACCTCATTTTTGAGAATCAAGGATATTTAAAAACATATATTATTTTAAAAGCAACTTTTCAACGAGCTTTCCCATAAATCATATGACAGGGCTCTGGATTGTTTCATTTAACGGCCAAAGGATGAATGTAATAAAAGTCTTAGAAAACGTAGGGATCGGTCATAAATTATTGTTTTTGAAATAGGCAGCGCCATTGTGTTCAACACCCAGAGGAGACGAACACGTGTGCGTCGCGTACAATTTATTTTATTGCAGTTTGAAAAACTCGAGAACATCCTGAAAGGATCTTGGCCATTGTCTCAACGCAATGGAAGCTAAACACGGATCGTTCACAACTCGCCAAACTGTCGCTACTTAATTTATTTAAAATAATTATGCAAATTGTGAACATCTTCCGTGTGACCTAACTCCGTATTGAATCATCGTCGAGAGCATAAATGATCGTTGAACCACATCAAATGTGATGATGGCGATGATACGTGCATATATGGCGGTGCGCTCATAAAGCTTCGTGTATTATTGCGAAATATAATATTAAATGAATCCTTAAAGTTGCGCATAAGCTTTATGTATTCATTTACACTTAGGATTAAATTATATAGCTGCACGTAAATAAATCCGATTTGCTAATAGGTAGATTACCGTAATATGAGCTTTAAGTATTATATAATTATATTTTATTATTATTGGAGAATGCAATAAAATAAGTTGAAGAATATTGCCAAATTTACGATTCAACCTTGCAATCAGCTGTGTTGAATAGACAAGTGGAAGAAATAATTCCGAGCAGGTTTTGTCGTAATAGTTGATCGGCCCACTCGGTTTTAGTATTCCGTCGATTCGTGTAAATAACACCTTCCTTCTCGAAGCACAATTACGTAGATACTCATTGATACGTTGCATAATTTAAAGTCTGGGACGAGTCACAGCTTGAGATTTGATAAGCCAATCTCGAGCGTCGCCATGGTCAGGGTCGTGTGTGGCATTTCGTTTCATTCATTCATGTCTCCGTTTCACGGTGGTTGTCGGGGAAATGAAATAGAAATGCATATGCATCGAGATTATTTACATTCTACTCGCGTTGTCTTTTTGGTAGTTTTTATTGTGGTATTGTGTTGATACCAAATTAGGACCGGCCATGTCTTCGGCGGAAACATATGGTGTGACAGATGCGCAAAGTCTGGTCAAATTGGTTACACGTGAAATATGTTAGAATTCGTGGTAAGAATTAGTTAGCGGCACGCGTGGGTACTCACCTGGTGGGAGTCTGGTGGGCAGACCGAGTTAGGAACTGTCTCCGGAAGACTCTACAGGGCTACGGAGACAATGTGCAGATTCCTTAGAACACTCTCACCTTCACGCCCAATGATTTTTATATCGAGAGACGTATCTCTACACAATGATTATGCATATGCAAATGCATTAAACATTATACGGCAATCCCTCGATTTACGCGCTGGTATCTGACGATGGCTCACCGTATGTAAATCATGCGATTACTTTTAAGCCGAGAAAAATCGCGTAAATTAAGAAGAATGCATTTAAAATGTAAATATAAAAGCGCATTTTTTGAAATAAATATCAGACGTAGGCGATCTACTTATTCTTGTTTTTCTCCATATAAGTCGATTTTGGTGAGCTTGGGTTGGAATTGTGACGAGTACGACAGATTCTTTCTTCCTAACCATCGTTTACCTTCTACTTTTGCCTCAATGATCGTATGCAGAGGACGATTCTTTGGTGTGTGATGTGTCTAAAGTACTCAATTTTACGATTTTTGATGGTGTCCAGAAGCTTGTGAAAAAGTTGAAGTACGATTCTATTCTTAACGCGTATCGTCCCTGGAATCTTTAGCATTCTTCGGTAGCACCACATCACAAACGCTTCCTGGCGAACAATGTTCGATTTCAGCCACGTAATAAATAAATTATTTATATATAATAATGGTTGATAAGCTGTTTTACGTCTTCTTGATCCTCTATCCTCGTTAAAAACAGAATCTAAGCACGACAACCATTTATTTTTGATTGAATTTTCATATTGTGTTCGGGTTGTGATTAACCAAGTTAATCGAAACTGAGTATGGTCAGTGTTTGGATTAGCGTTTTTTATATAATCGTATTATAAATCAAATATGAATTTATGAAATGATTTACTATCTCTCAACAGTATTTTTTTTAATTCTCCAATTCCTGATTTCATTTTAAACACATCCGTCACGGCGGCTCGAAACCAACGGCGTCGGTCGATGGGGTCTATTTTCATTTCATCAATATTAATACCATTTATTTTAAATGAATTATTCTATGAATAAAAATAGTTATTTATGACATGCTTCATAATTTGGTATATTAGCAAAATATTAGTAGAAAAAGTCAATCGCACTTGCACATGCGCGATGTTTTTTCTCGCATGGTACGGAGCGGGGAAAAAAGCATCGCTCGCGTGGCAGCTGCTAATATTCTTATTTTTATTTTTTTCGCAATTGCAAACAATAAAGTCATTAATTATTTATATTTCTTCACTTTTAGACAAATACAAAAAGTTTGGGACATGTAGGATTTATATTAAAAGAGCTATTCGGCAAAAATAAAAAATTTGGTTTCTCAATTATACCCCATCGGCACGGATAGGTGAAGGAAAGTTTCCCGTACGCGTCACCACATTTTCTAAAAAATGATTATCAATATGTGTGGCCTTTTTCAAAGAAGCCTTTTTAAAATACATAAGCGTGGGCATTATTATTTTTTGATTTTATAGATCTTTTATATATAGATTTTTTTTAGATTTGTATATAGATTTGTATATAGATTTTTTTTAAATTTGTAAATAAATTTTTTTCGACAAGTTCAGAAATATTATTTGTACGTCTCGCATTTGTTGTAAACATTCGAGGACAAGCTGCTGAAATACAGAACAGACCAATTTTATTTTGTTTAGTTTTAGAATTATATAATTTCTAGAACGTTAGTAAATTGAAAACTTTATTAAAAATTTTACCAGATAGAGTCTCATCTCCGTGTACATTGGTCCTGAAAAATTATCTTTTTTCTCTTCCTGCTGGAATCTTTTGAAATGTGTTGCTGCTGAAGAATGTTAAATTTTCCTTAGTTGGAACGGATTTGTCTCTCCAGGATTCTCTGCATTCTGCATCCCGCATCGCAGCTACTACGGTGAAGCCTGTGGCGGTCTTCACTTGGTCACTCCAGCGAGTGGGCACCCTGCCCATTCCCCTGGAAAGACAAAATCAAGAACTTTCGGAACGAGAATGATCACAATCCTCAGACATGAGGGTGCCGACCAAAGAAGAAGGAACGGATCTGGTATTAAACTGCACTACAACTTCTTTATAAGAAGTGAAAGCTTCTGAATATCAAAGAAAATTTGGAAGACAAATGATGGTTGGGTTGAAGGAATTTGCCGTGAATTCGCAATAATGGCATCTCGATCAGTTTATGAGGTCGTGAATTGTTCCACCTCGCGAAGGACAGATAACAATGTGGGAAGGCTAGTAGAACGCCTACATTCGAGGACGTATAAGGCATACAGAGATGAACCATAAGGCTAGAAGAAAATATGGTTTTCCCATGCAACTTTGAAAGGAAAATTTCTTTAATATATTTTTTTATATAATTACATATAAATAATAAAAAAAATCTTAAATCATTATATCTATATTTTATCATCTGTTTACGAGGTATATTGCTATATTTAACACTTGATAACGTTGTTATGCATTTCAAGTTCATCAAACTCTGTAAAAATGATTTAATTGGCACAATATATACATAATAATTGATAAGATTCGCTATAAATAAGACGTTAATTAATTTTTAATGCAATAGATGGAGAAATTAATTTCAAATCATTCCAGTCGACATTCCAAGTCGCCTACATGTACAGGAAAATATTTATTTCTGTTGTTTACCAATCGATTTTGATATTCTCGGTAGTCGTCTACCAAATGGAAACGCTAGATGGGAAATTATTGAAATATTTTTATTCAAAATCAAATTATAACATCGGCTCGCGTACATTTAGATTTATTTATATGCAGCACGCATGTTTAGAGTTTGGCGTACGCCCAAAAAATATTATCAACACGAATTAATAGAAGAATGGATTGATCTGCATTGCCGACATATGATTTTCATCTGGGTATTCTTTCAAGTAGGATCAGTGAATGGCGAAACAATATTAGAATAATATATGCGAATGTGGTGATTTATCTTTGGAATGTATCGAATTTACTTCAAAATGAACATGATTTTGTATCAATTTCTTAGTGGAATCTGTCGTTGATACGATCACAACACTTTCAAGCACAAGAACGGCCGATGAAAACAAATATTTTGAGACCCATCACCATTGAAATATTTCATTAAGAGATACGGCGGCTGTATTCTTGCCCAACGATCGATTCGCTCATGCTGTGTCGGGATATTTTCTTACTTCATTTCCACTATTTACAAGCGTGCGTTAAAAGACGATCTGACATCTCGTAAATTATTCAAACATCCCAAATTTAATAAGCCGCCTGCGGTGCTGCGGATGACTCCGGATATGCTGCAGATTACGAGAGGAGCATTAATCACCCCGATGCTTTCTCTGCGCGCTCCTCTTGACCACTTCTTCTAGATGCTTGACGTCATTGATTCGTGGGCAGTTGCCGCTGTACCATTGCCATTATCTCATTGAAATGCCCACACCGATGATGACGAAATCCGGCGATCTGAATCACGATCAGCCGAGAACCGATCGTGTTTCTTGTAAAACGTATTCAGCGTGGGCTCAATGTCACCGAAGGTTTGCTCGCTGCAAGTCTTTGATTGTATATATTTTCACAAATAAAATAGAAATCCAGTTTCTTACTATATATATATTCTATATGCTTTCTTTCGAAAGTAAAAAGACTCCCTCGTATTCATTGAGAAACAGGATATTCAAAGCTTCCGTTTGCACGAATATCTATTTTCACATGGCGCTTAATGAATACTTAGAAATGCAAAATCAGATCGATGTTCAGTCATCTTCGTCGTTAAATCTAGATTAATCATGTTTCAATTGAAGTAACACTGTTTGATGTTTATTTACATGCATGCGCCAATGCATAAAACAAATAATACAAACCGCGAGCTAAATTAAATTAGGCACAAGCACTTCAATTGATTACATCAGTCAATTGAAGCAAGTCAACAATATCTTCTGTACAAAACAGTCGCTCTCGTAGAACAGTCTGCTGCCCACTACAGCGTTGGATATTATGCTGAGGTCACACAATTTCCGTCTGCAACTAATAACAATGCTCCGCAACTGTTGTGTTTCGATACATTCAAGTATAAGACGGGTAGATTAGTGTGTCTGTTAATGAGGATGTGGTAAATAAACATCGGCGCTCTTCAAAAGGATTTGCGGTAAATCTTAATATGGTTTACATCCTCCCCCTATGTAAATAAATCTCACAGAACAATTGTGGAGAAAAGCTTTTGTTTTTCATTATAAGTATATTTTGGGACGCTTTAAGAATTTTAAGAATTTACAACATTTAAAAAAAAGCATTTTCACTAGTGATAAAAAAAGCCTAAATCTAAATTTACCGTCGAAGTTGTTACCTCATTAAATCGTTTTATGAAAAAACTGTAAATATAGAGATTCTTCTTCTTCAGATGCCTTTTTAAGAGCTTCTTTCTTCCCAATTACAGTTTACCATCCACCTTTCCCCCCATGGTGGTCTACAGAAGGCGATACTTTATCTCACGAATGATGTGACCTCAGTGCTCAATTTTACGGATTTAAGGTGTCCAGAAGGTCCCGCTTCTTGTGAAGAAGTTGAAGAACTGTTTTATTTTTGTCGTGTTCCGTCCATGTAATCTTCAAAATTCTTCGATAGCACCACAAGTAGGTCATTGTTCGCTAAGTAATGAACGAAGAAACTGCGAAGAATTGTGCATAAAATAACGCATAAAAGAAATCTTCGCTACTGTGGACTCTGTAGCTCTTCAAACTATTAAAGCTATAGAAAACGGGAGAAGAATTGTCTTATTGAAAGATTAATGTCACGTTCTTTAGATATGTTTCATTATCACTTTAGATATAAGGACACCATCTTGCATATCGTTTCATCAAAATCACTCTTTGAGAAGTGAGTAACGCTTATATCGAAATCCTCACTTTTTTGAGTTGAATATTCGTTCTTGGATTAAATTATGGATTGCCTTCTGGGGATTAAAAAAATAAGACTATGATTATGGAAAAGAGACTTTAATATCTAAAACATGAGCAGCCATATCTTCTTCTTCAAGTGTCTTGTCCATTTTCAGACGTAGCAAATCTACGGATCTTTATATTTGTTTATATAAATTAGATTATTATTAGCTTAGAACACATCTCGAGCTCCCAAGCCGATCCAGTGGCGAATGTTGTAGAGTCACGACAAAATTCTTTCTTCCTAGCCACCTACCTTCCACTTTTTCTTCCATGAAGTCTTAGTACTTTGAATACTTTTATCCACGAAATATGTACAAACTTTACAGCTTTGAAGTTAAAATACAACATTCTTCGATATGCCGATATGGATAGTTACTTTTTGTAATTCACGAATGCTAATATCCGTTTCCGAAGATTGAGATCTAAAAATATATGAAGATGGGTTAAAAAAATTATATTGAGAACCTGGGAATCCAGCAGACCACATCAATTAGATAGCAATAGTCTTTGAGATGCGGCTTGTAAAAAAATGAAGTAAAAGGAAAGAGTTATTTTGTGTAGCAGATGTATAAATGTCTGCATTCTTCTGCTACACTGTCAACGCCCTGAAAAAATTAGCTCAGTGATATTAAAGTATTACGATTCCGCCGATTAACAGAATAATTTTAAGGATAAAGTGAAACCTTAACCTAGGATCAACACGTATTCAGAATCTACCTCATGTTCCTGATTCATACAACTATTCGATATTCATCTGAAAATGTTGTTTTGTTCTAAATTATTTGTTAATGTGTTCGTTTTTTCTGACTTCAATCTGCTTTCTAGATTCACTCTTAAATATAAGCAATAAAATATGTGACATTATCTTCAAATTAGCTCTCTCGCGTCATCTGAAAGTCAAAATCCAGGATTCTATAACCTAAAAGCATTTATAAATTTATAACGCTGCCGTGTTTCGGATAAGGATATCAAAGCGGTCGTTTGTTAACCCTCAATAAATCCCGATTTTATCTCGGACCGCGGCACGTACAATCTGGTGGACCCATTGAAATTACCATTCAGGCCGACACCTGTTAGATCATCTCTGCATCACGTGGTTTTGTGGACAAACGGTGTTTGGCACCGTATCGTCTTAGCAGTCAGTCGGCCGAGTACCTGGCGCCATCCGCTAATTTTAGAAGGATGTCGTCGACGTGAATGTATAATAGACAATCAGTCAAAATAAATATGATGTCATCCGACACCTGATTTCCAGCGTACGTCATCACTTTCTTTCCGCGTCCACGGACGTGCAGTAACGAGCCATCGTTGATTTATAGCGAGGAAGGATAATTCAGTCGGAATCGGAATTTTTTAACAGAACCCGCATGGTCAGTTTTAAATAGTTAATTATAGCCGCACATGTAGAAGCATCAAATTAAAATCAGTGATGGCTGTCTCAGATCAAATTGATTGGCCCTCGATTAAAACATTACGATTGATCATAATATAACATTCTTCATTGACATTATAATTTGATATTAATTTAATTGAACGCGACTAATGCTTAAGAAAATAAGTATACGTTTCATACCTGCTAATTAATTAATTTGTTATATAAATTGATTGATGGATACATTTTTTATTATGTATTTTTTTATGTTCACCTCTTTCTAATTACACGGTGTTAAAGAGTTCTCGAATCCGTCGTCGATATGCAACTCACACTCGTCCGATACGAAGATCGATGCTACTTAACTATTCTGATGGCTTCTAATGAAGATAAAATCCGTTATACTACATAGTTTATATACATTAGAGACCGATTTGTTTTACGCGTGCATTCATTTTTTTACACTGGCAACACTCGTAAAATGATTAATTTGCTGAACGACCTGTAATCATGTTAAAAGCTCCTGCGTGTTTACAAATGTGGCCGCCAGAGGCGTTACTCCATCCCTAATGGATGTTCGCTATTATTTGCTTTTTTTGCTTTCCCAGTGAGATGATTCGCCTTTTAGTGAGTGTCGGCCACACTTATCAATCATATTGTTTTTTTATATGTGTGTGTTTGTGACGAATTGAACACGAGATACGAAGAACGCCAATGATTTGTTATTCAAAATTTTGAATCGAAAAACCGGTAATTTTAAACTTTAACCCGCAGACTCATTTTATTGCTGTGGGGTTAACGCATGTCAATGAGCTTTTAATAAACATATCAGCGTTAGCCATTTTAAGGAAATTTATATCGATGGAATAATGTCTTTAATTTACATATTCTACATTTTTATTACACAGGTTACTACAGGTTTAAAAAATTGGTTCCAAAATGTTTGACCCTATTTGTTTTTAAATTTACGTCATTATTTTTGTTTATATTGAATATATTTGATCTGACATATCGCACCGAACCATTATAACGTTACACTGGCGGCAAATTGATTTCACGCACCTAGTAATAATCGCCAATATCCCCATTTTCGTGATATTGTAAACATAATCTTTACTGATAGTTATGGTTAAACGATTTGCTTTAATCTTAATTAGATTTGCAATGCACTGTATCGGTCAATGTACCGACATAAAACAAAATTTGATCCATCTAAGATGACCAAACGTGTTTCATCATGCATCGTCCAATACTTTTTTTCTTTAGCCCACGAATAAACCCTTTTTTATTCATTCGAATATTCTCAATACTCAAACATTTTTTTTAGATATTAATTTTAATTTTCCAGTTTTATTTAAATTTAGTTTTTAATGAATTCCAAATCAATATCATAGCATTTTTTTAAATTGACTTCAGACTTTTTTAGGACTATGTAGGATTATATTAAATGAGTTATTCGAGAAAAATTTGGGGTCCCAAATAGGCACAGATAGGTTAAGCCGATTTTTTTACCTTTTTAGAATTGTTGCTGTAAGATTGAGAGTTGCTACATAAATATTAAATGGAAATTTTAATATACATATATTAAAAAACAACTTGGACAAAAGAAACCCCATTTTATGTGCCCCGAATGCACGTTTTCCCTCTATTTGGGTACAAGTTCTACAGTCCCATTTAATTGTACACATTAGATACCTCATTTTACCTTTTATTTCCCGCAATTTACGCCTGAAGTATTTTAAACTTCAATAAATCATGAGAACATCTGTCAAAATTATGTAGTTCTTGACTTTAATCATGACATCATATCCACGGAAACTTGTCCGATGAAGAAGAGGTAAACTCTTTCAAATAAAAAAGGATGCATTGAGGTATAATGAGGGCTTTAAAAGCTATTTATATTTTTCTAACACCGAAGACAAAAAGAAACCATAAAATATCATAGAGCTTTATTTAAAATAAAAAAAAATCCGTACCAATCCGATTAGTGGGGTTTATAATATCTTTTTTTATTATTTAAAATCCCTCATCTACGTTTTCCCTTTAATTGCGTTATTGTTAGTCTCTTCTTGAAAACATATTATAATATTTTTAATAATTGTTTGCACGATTTTAAAACCGGCTATATGCTAAGTATTTAAAACCGTCTATCAAGTTTTTTGCACGTTTCATTAAAAATCAGGTTGTGCAATAATCCAATCAAGAATATCAATACATAACGTTAAACAATAGTGAGGCAGAAGAAAAACTGATCACTGCAAGTATACTTGTTAAATTAATTGTAAAATCGTTTTGGTTCGAAAAAAATACCAAATTCTGTAATTAATTATATTATTAGTGGAAAAATAATATATTTTTTTACTAAAAAATCTTTTGGGCCAATATGTCTGGCCCACAGAGTGTAAAAGGTTAAGCAATTTACATGAGGCTTATTATATATAAAATCATTGCTTATTAGCTAGTTTATCATGCCAATTTAAATTAATTTGCAGTATTTAAATAGCATATGATCTCATTTTAAAATGTCCTATTCAATTATATATTAGATCGTCATGTATGAAAATTGAAGTGAGCTCAACAGTTTTTTATTTCACGTTAGTGATTATATTTTGTCATTTTTTTAGAACGCTGCCAAATATATTCCATTTTTATAAATCATTTTGCGTTTAACTAGTATAAAAAAAATATTTGCGGATAGTATCGTATTGGTTTCCGAAATTTCTGATAAGTTTGACCTCAAAAAGTGTCACGGAGTTGAACTCAGAGTCACCGTCGATTCAAATTCATTTCAAAGTGTACATGAATTATCCATTGATGATCGCTAAAGAGAAAAAGTTGGGTAAGTGGGTTCCACGTGAGCTGAATAAAAAGCAGAAACAACAGCTTCTGGAAGCTTGCAAGATGCTGCTTTCTCGTCCCAAAAACTATTATATTTTTAATCTAATTGTAATGTGTGATGAGAAATGGATCCAATACAATAACTGTAAACGTTCAGCGCGATGGTTAAACAAGAACAAGCCACTAATACACAGTCCCAAGAGTAATATTCATCAAAAGAAGCTAATGTTGAGTGTTTGGTGGCCTGGCGCAGAAGTGACCTCGAAAATATTAGCATTTTGTAGAAAGAAGCAATTTAGATGAAACGTTATAGGAGGGCTGACTGCACTGCGATCAGTTGGACCAAATGATCCAAAAACTTGCAGAAAACAGCTTAGATTGATCAACGATGTTGACAAATCTTAATATATTGACGTGATTCTTTTTTATAATTACGATGCTTGTGAATTTGATGAACTGATTTTGTGTAGCTGAATCTAAATGTAGTACATATATCGAAGACGCAATAACTTTTTTTTGTTCCTTCGAAACATCTGATTGGCAATGAATTTATAACTATTCATACCAAATACTCTTACGCACAATAAAAATTAACTGGAAAAAAATTGTCCAACAAAATGATGAAAATTCGAGGAAAGGGTCATATTTTTTAGTGATGTACTTCTCCCACTTACTTTGCCGTGAAAATGTTTCAGTTTGTTACCAACCTCGGTAGATGAAATAAAGTGCTTAATATTTTTTATTTTTTCGCAAAATCGCCCAGCTCCTGCGGGAAGTACTGCGCGAAATGGCCCGGACTACAATGTGTTACGGTTTTTGAGTATTAACTTTTTATATATTGATAAAAAATATTTTCATTTGATTTCGTGAAAAATAGAGTTAACCCTTCTATAACGTTCAGATAGGACCACGCTATAGAAAAAAAACGCTTTAGAAAGTTAGGCACCCATACAAAATTT